>JAZGTJ010004944.1:0-29031 GCA_036877575.1 Botia almorhae
TGTGTGTGTGTGTGTGTGTTCATGCAAAGGTCACCCTCCTAAAACTGCCACTCAGAGGGGGTCGTGGCTTAAGCACAGCTTGCATGCAGGGGGAAAGGTTACACTGCAACACCCCAAAGAGGCAAAGTTTATGGCGCTTCGCTTTGCAATAGAAATACTATGAAGTGCCATAACTTTTCTCTGTACTGCAGGTGTTTATCCATACAATTGTATCCTGAGGGTGGTTATATTGCAGCAAACTCACACTCTGTATCAACCCCATGATTTTATTTGGCCATAAAGGAGAGAGAGCTAGTCCCTCACAACGATAACTGATGGGTCATGGGAAGGATAAAAACCCTGCGTTGTTCACTTGACTCCACCTACATGATTGATGTTTACCAAGACACCTAAAATCCTGCAACAAAACAGGGGTTTGAAAAACCCCTCATAACTCACTCGCCAGGAGCTTTTCTTGACATTGAACCAAAGTCATTCAGTTTGTCTAATAAATTTATTATTAAAAGGCAATTTTTATATAAAGTTTCTTATAAACAACCAGTTATTGGGGAAAGTGGAGGCTACCTGACATCATAAGAGAACCGGGTGAGTTAGGCAGAAACGGAATTAGAACCAGAAATGTTAAATTCCTTATAATTCACATCCTTAAACAAAACAGCCGTCTTCAGAGCACGTATAAACACAGCTGTGAAACGTTATTCATCAAGGAAGGTTAAAAAAACACACAACAAAACTATAAACACAAACCAAAAATCTGCTTGCTACTTATCTGGCCAATATCAAATGTGACTTCTAAATGATTGAGTGAGTGTGTGTGTGTGTGTGTGTGTGTGTGTGTGCATTGAAGGTATATGAGGGCTGGATTTGAAGTTTTGAAGTGTAAAAATGACATTTTTAAACATGACTTCAACATTAATCAAGCCACACAAATTATCCAGCATCAGAGAAGAGGCGGCAATTATAACAGCAAGAAATGAGCTATCAACTCACTGGGGGACTGAGAGCGACACACACACACACACACCGACTCACAGCAACACTTCATGTCATATAAAACCCACAAAATTAACCAGGGGTTGTTACATCATAAGTGCGCTACCACCTCACACACACACACACTGAATAGTTCAGGCGTGATTCAGCAAGAATTTAAAAAGCCACACACAGCGATGAAGACTCATTAAAGGTGTGTGCGCTAACATCAGATAAACCTCTAGGAAATCGAAACAGAGAGCGAGAGAGAAAACCTGGGCAGCATGAAGCAACTCTGTTTCGAAACCTAATGAAACGTGACACATGTATCGCAATGTTTATCAGATTGTGAAATAACACTCAGCTATAGGGCTCCATTACACCACGAATAATAACTATATATAATAAAAGATTAACAGTCAATCAACATGTGATTAATCACATTTAAAGGGCTGGTACATTAGTGCAGCACATGAGCTTGACATAAATAACTTTATCATCCACTGGTGTGGAATCTATAGTGTAATATTGCTATTATTGTAGTTACTGGTCTTGGTGTTAACTGGCCTTTATACAGGCAGGCAGTGTGTGTACATGTCCAGGTCTGGATTCTGTCTGAACGAACAGCTCCTGGGGTTTGGGAACAGAGCTAGAGTCTAGACCGAAACAAACACAAAAGCACTGAAGAGATGGAGAGAGGTGAGGACGGACAATACAAGAGAATACAGCAGCTTTCTGGAGTGCTATAATCAGTCAGGAGAGGTTGAGTTAAATGAACGGGTCTCACTGAAAAGTGCCATTTACTCTCTCTGCAGTCAAACTCACACATTAGACAGCTTCTCTCTCTCTCTCTCTCTCTGTCGCTCGCTCGTTCGTTCGCTCAGTAGCATCCTTTGCCCCATTTTTATCCTTGACTCTTCTAGATCTTTCTATTCACTGTCTCTGTGACTCTCTTTCAGTGTGGTGCATTCATTCCCATGCTGCTGAAGAATCAGACAACAAGGTGCTGGAATTAATACAGCCTTACACACACACACACACACACACACACACACACACACACTGACAAACATAAAGTGATCGAATGCTTCAGTATTCCACATTTACAATACTGCATGTGGACACCTCACACATGTATGATTACAAATCTCTCTGAAATACTTGATATACTTAAAATATATATGAATCTTTGCTAAACTGTATAACGGGTCGTTATTGCAAACAACCGATATTCTACATAACTAGCTGTGCTAGTTTCGTGTTTTTTCTATCATTTCATGCAGTTTCTTCTCACATAATACAATAATTGTGAAAATCAATATTGCTTGTCTGGTTATTTATTTGGCAGGATAATAAAGGAGGTCATTAACTCAAAATAACCCCCTTCAGGGTGATACATAACCCTGATTAGTATGTGCGGGATCATTTTGGTGGTAATGACTCACTGACAGTACATCACAGCATACACAAATCCATATCTGTGTATGAAAATTTCATCATGCTGCACTTATAAGCATGTTGGCAGTGTGGCTCATGACAGAACAGGGTTCTGGGCCTGAACTATGAAAATACATGATGGCAAAACTGAGCAGCTCTATCAGTGCATCAGAGAGGAAGAAGGGTTTTTAGGTCACATCCAGCCCTCCCTCTCTCCCTCTCTCTCTCTCTCTCTCTCTGTCCCCTGGGCTGACCCAATGAAGCTTAAATGGTGGAACAACAATAGAGTGCATTGATTAACTATACCACTAATGAAGTGAAGAGGAGTCAATACACACACACACACACACACACTTTCTCAGAAGAGTACAAACAAGTAGGATTCAACTGGTTTGGGTTTACAAAACTGTTGTGCATGTTAAGCCTACCTTACCACACACACGCACATATATACACTAACTGAGCTATTTGCCACATTCTAGAAAATAAAGAATAGCCAGAGTGATCTAGAACAAACATACACTCATTCTTGTACCTGGAACCGCGGAAAGTTTACAAACACAGACTCTTTATTTTCATTAGCGAAGAGCTGAAGGAATTTGCGCTCATGCATGTGATGTAACTGAGCTGTATATTGTGTTCTAAATGCGCTTCTTAAACGTTCGTCTTGAGGAAAGACCACAGTAATCAACAGACATTGTTGAGATCTCTTCTGAAACTGTAGAGGAGACGAGTGGTCGCAAGAAATCTAAACATCGTCTCCAGCTGCACTCAAGACAGTTCAGAATGAACATCTCTCATTAAATTCTGTCAGCAGCAAACTTCCTGAGCTGCAGTTTGCTATTGACATGCGCTTTAAAACTTTATACTTCTATTGCATGTCAACAATTGTCTCAAGCGTCTATTTTTAATTATCCCAAAGCATTTTCGGAAAAAAAACACCAGAGCCGAAGTTGGTACTAAAAGTAAAGAACTGAAAAGGTCTCCAGAGCTATTAAAGAGACCAAGCACAGATTCCTCTGCGTCTGGTCAGAAAGACTAGTGTGGAGATCTGTGTGTGTTGCAGCCATCGATCAACATAAACAGCCAGACAGCAGCGTGCAGTGGTTCCCGGTGGAGATAGAACCACATCTACTTGAGTAACTAAATCTACAAGCCAGGAACTCTGGATCAGAACCCCCAACACACACACACACCCTCTCCAGTTACGGTGAAGCATTATTACAGCTTCAGGCATACGTATCAGCCCACAGTGGTATACATTCTCAAACTGTCCCTCGCAGCACAATAACTGCACTGTTGTACTGCACTATTCACAGCTCTACTGCCTCAGATAAAAACAGGAAACCACCTCTGATGTGGGTATGTGTCATATGACCAGTTCTGTGGTTCTGAGAAATCCTGATCTATGTGTCGGTTAGCCGACTGCTCAATAAAGCAACAGCTAATCACGCCATGCCAGCATCCCCTTACCAACCCTTTGCAGTTCATCGATTATCTTTACAAAGTCAGACGCTGGCATTTTACAGCTGCATCAATACAAACACATGGGGACGTACTGCCATTGCATTACACAATATTATTTCAATGATTGTTTATATGTTCATTGACATCATTTTATAACGTAGAATTACTGAATAGTTACTGAATATGAAACTGGACAAACACACAGAAAAGTCGTGCACAACAAAAGCAGGAATGTTTAAGTTGATTCATTTTGATTACCGAGTGACTTCACAATTTCTATATACTTTTATTTTTATCAAAATAAACGGCTTTAGAATGTTCTTATATAACAAACAGAATCTGACTGACATATTGATGCATAACAACACCCATATTACTAATAAAGATTAAACTGCTTCCAACGTGTCTATGTGTCAGTTGTCCAGTTCTGTGGTTCTGGAATGTTCTGTTGTCCGTGTCAGTCAGTTGATGGATCAATGAAGCTAATAAACAACAAAACACAACATGTCACCATGCTGTCGTAGCCCCCGGTGACCACTCTGGTTTATTGATTGACTTATAACGGCAGAAATGGGAAGTGACTTTCTTCTACACCTGATCTTGTTCCTCATACTGCTGTTATATCTGCACGAGAGGATCATTCTCTCCACCTATGTCCCATCTTCATCTTGGTCTCCACAGAGTTCCTTTGCATAATTCCTCATACAGAACTCTTATGAAGTTATGAGGATAAAACAATGGCAGTTGTGGCTGATATGATATGTCTTGAGGGACATGAACGTTTGGAGGGTTTTTTCAGCTTTTATGGAAAATGAGCCCACGACGTGCGGTCCCTGGACACATTACATGATCAACTTCAGTCCTAACCACCACCAGATGTTCACAGCGTAATCTCACTCGCTCGCGTCCAAGTGAGACCGGCTCCGCTTTTTCAGCACGTTCGATCGCTTTCACACACGCATGCACGCGTGCATGTGAGCGCATGTGTCCCTGCGCGTGGGTGTGGATGGCAGGGAGAATGGATGCTGCATGATGATTGGTTGAGAGGCGAGACATGGTGACCTCAACCAATTAGCAGCAAGCGTAGTGGAACAATGAGGGATCTTTCATTGAAATGTGAATGCAATTGGGTTACAGGGTTTGTGTGAGTGTGTCGTACACACATGTCATTATTCCAGAGTGAGAAGTAGGAGAAAGACGAAAATGATACAAAATAGGGTACAAACTAAATCACCAGTTTATGGCCATGTTGATTATGAAGATTGTGTTTTTTTGTCCTTGTTCATATTCTGTCTCACCACATCCGTCTGCTTCTCTTGTTCCATTTCTTTCGGTGCACTTGACATTTCCAGACGCTTTCTACCCGACATTCGCAACGTTCCATTAAAGAATTAAAAATTTGGCTTCTGAATGAACAAATGAATTGACAGATGTAAAAAAATAAATCTGAATTCTGTGGTCTTTTTTTATAATGAAACACTAGTGTTCTGCGCAGTGTCTACTGTGTACAGTATGCAGTGTGCCACACTATCTCAGAAACAAAGGTTGTTTTTCGGCTGTGTCACCTACGAGAACCAATTCTCTAATTAGTCACAATACTGATTAGTCACAGAAAGGCTATTTTGAAGCTTTTTACAGTTTTTTTAATGTTTTGAATCTGTAGCATGTCTACAAATGCCTCACAACATAAGAGGGCCAACTCTGCTAGTGCTAATCGGTATGACTTCATTTTATCTGATTCTCCTGGTTGATTCATCACCAGAGTCGAGTGAATTGCATTGTGGGATACGGGTTCCGGTTCTGTTATATACTGCACAGTCTCTATACGCAGCTATAAACAGTTACATTATGATAGTAACATATCCAGTGTGTTAGTTTTCAAAGGGCAGCAGTATAAGAACAGCACACACTCTAGCACAGATACAGCCTGAGGGAAAGCAGAGACCGAATTCTTCCATTTTGCCCTTAACAGCATAGAAAGACCCGCGAGCCTGCAGTAGATCAAGTGTTGCAATAAAACAGTCAGGTTTACTTGCCAAACTTTAACTGAGCCTTCACACACACACACACACACACAATTCCATAACCCTGTATAACACACACATTTATCTTCCTCTCATTACTCTATCATCATACTCCCCACAGCAAAGACTCCTGCGTTCTTATATAACTGATCTGCTTTATGAGACGAAAGGAAAAAAACAGGCACAATTTCGTGTGGATCTCATCTCTTCACTCCTTCGAATCAGAATGCATTTTCCGGTCAAAGTCGAGGTTGGCCATGACATTGTTCTCTTCGTATGCACTAGCCTAGTTTCCTCTGAAGGACAGAAGAAGAGGTGGGGAGATGAAGAGAGAGCAGGCACGAGGAGGGATTGGTGTCATACACCGCTACACTTGGTTGAGCTTTGGAGAGGCGTCAGTTTCGTCACTGTCCAGAGGAGGTGAGGTCTGTCTTCTAGCCCTGGCGGGCATGAACCCCGTGGGGCTGTTTGCCCATCTGGGAGACTGGCTGATTTGGGGGTTTCATGTTAGCCAAGGTTGATGGCCTGATGTAATCTTGGGGACAGGCAAGGCATGCTGGGATTGCCATGGATGAAACTTGGTAGGTGATTCGTGAATAATGAGGTTCATTAGCATACAAGAGTCAATAGCCAGAAATCTGACTGTAAGCATGAAGCTCAGATGACTAAGACCCGCCCACTTTAACAGAAAGTAAATGTCTGATCTACATGTAAAGTAACCGTTTACTTTACACATGACATTTACAACCACGTCCTACCCACAATGCAATACAGCGACAAACAATCTCAAACCTAACATCTCATTTTTGTCCTCTCGAGCTGTGGTAAGCAGTGAGCAACAAGACAGTTAATCTCACCCTGCCTCCTGTACATTAATCATCAAACAGGTTATGATTTTGTGGTGATATACAGCTGGCACAACACAGAGTTGTGCTCAAGGATACCTTGTTTACCTGCTACTGTCTCAAACAAAACTGTTGAATAACTTTCAAATATTTATTGGCAGTAACTTCATAACTTCAGCAAACTCTGGCCAGTGACAGCTCTTCTTCTCTGCCTGAAAAACCTGCACGCCCAAATATCTGAAAAATGATCAGCCAATTAGATCTCTTAAAAACAGTCAGCCAATCAGACTGTGGCTTGCTATTTTTATGTTTAATATATGCATCAGACGCTCATTGAACTGTGCAGACGTGCTGTCTGAGGCTATTATCAAAATGTTAATGAGAAACAAAACGCATCCACGTACACGACATACACACCAGCTCACAAAAACACACACACAGGTGTGAGGTGTGGATTAGTGTGTTAGAACACAAGCCGAGCTGGAGGGCTTTTGTTGAGGGCTGCCAGGTTCTTGAGTCTCTGTGTGTGTGTGTGTGTGTGTGAGAGAGAGAGAGAGACTTTCAGCGCAGTGATGGCTGCCTTTTAAACAGGCAGGAGAAATAAGTCCTCAAATGTTCCTCATAATCCTGCATTCCACTCCCTCTAGCTGCAAATAATGAGCTCTCCTTTTGAAGAGCCCAATCAAACCAGTAAAACATTTGAGAGAGAGAGAGAGAGAGAGAGAGAGAGGATGGAAAGACTGGACAACATGGGCATAAAAGGAAGCAAAAGGAGGATGCAAAGATTACTGAACGTTAGACAAGGAAGAGTGATGTCAGAGAGAGAAAAAACGAAGGGAATGACAAAGCGATAGAGCGAGGAGGGGAAAGGCAGGAAAAGACAGAGGGAAGGGGTCCGTGGAGACTCATTGAGGTAAGCCTTGACTTTGGCAAATGCAGCCACGCAGATGGAGTGAATAAATATTGGACAGGGATCTCACAGCACTTACTGGAGTGAAGGGGAATCAAGAGGGAAAACAAAGAAGGATCCAATTCAAAAAGACATCAGTGCAAAGAGGCAAATCCAGATTGCCAAATCAACATTAACCAACCAGTGTTCTTCATCTATGACTTATTAACTGCTATGCTAACAGCGCTTAAAGATATTTGCCACGCATTTCCATTTTGCACCAAATAAAATTGAGTAATAAAATAAAATGAAGGTCATTTTCGTGCTAACAACCCTTCTTAACTGTAATACACTCACTGTAGTACAGGGCCGGTCCTGCCTCATTCCTTTATAACAGACCTCAAACCAATATTATCCAAGTTCAACAAATAATTACATTCATTACTAGTAGTAATGAGTTACTTTTCCTCACACAAGGCTGAGGAGACCACCCTCAAATCTCTACAATAATCTGGTTCCTAAATATGGCTTGTGTTCTTTCTTCAAAATAAATCTGTAGGATTATTCAGACAAGCACAAGTGAACATTGGGAGTCTGATCACTTAGTAACAGAGCGGCACTTCTTAAAGCTGCATGAAAAGCAACATTAATATCTGCTGATGAAGACGAGGGCTGTTACGTGAACATCGCAACAAAAGAAACAGGGTTAGCAACCGGAACACAGCAGTAGCAAGAGTGCTGCTCGCTTTGGCTAATAAAAGTCATTACACTGTTTAATGTATTGCATTAGTAAGTAATGTTGTGCGTATGTAGCGCCTTAATGCACAATTTATTTCCTGTGCAGTCTGAGGTGAAATCCAGAGTCAAAAGTATTGATTTTATCAGATGTTTTAAAGAAAAAACCTAATGACAATCAAATAGCAGAAATCTGAACTGACTAAAAAACTAAGTGCATTGACTACGAACTGAATTGACAGAAAGGCATCAGGTCTCTCCTATGCAAGTGGAATTTTTTCTGCAAGGCCAATAATCATGTCTGTTTCCAGTCTCACTCCTGTGTATGTGTGTGTGTGATAAAGAGAGAGAGAGATTTCAATGGTTTCAAGGTCACAGGGGAGAATGTTGTTCATCAGGTTTAAAGAACTCTAGACAAACAATCCTGCCTTGACTGCAGTCAGCTTTTGAGCGCCCGAAAGCCAACGTCACAAGTGTGCGCGTGACCACGGAGAGAAAGAGAGAGAGATGTGATGCTCGTCTCTTAGTGAAATCAGAGAGAGTGATGTGTGAAAGATGAAGAGACCAGGTAAACGAGTGAAATGAGCTGTAATGACAGGCGAGACGGCAAAAACAGACTTCTAGTGCGTGTCACAGATTAACTGACAAACAGATGTGGGATGTGGGCTCGGGCACTAATATGGCAAAACTCCTGTGTTTCCGTGGCGACAACATCCTCTGGCCCCAGCAACCGTTCACCTCCATTCGTCATCTTCACACACACGGGCCGGCACGTAGTGAAAAATGGAGCTGTGAGTAATGCAGGACCTCTCATACATACAAATCTGACACTGGAACACACAATACAACTTTATACCGCTGAAATAAAAACCTTGAGTACAGAAAGTCAGTCTCTCTAAAATTCATTCCACATAAACACACACATTCACTTCCAATTACAGAACACACGCTTATGTAAAAGTTCACCTGGAGCTTCAGACTGCTAAGCAGCACTGCAAATCTCTTTTACTTTTGTGATGGGAATCATGGAAAACTGGGATCTGTGGGTTCTGTACCAGAATACGGCATAACTGGATAACATTAACCAGTATCCCATGCAGCACAGGTGACATCAGCCGAATTGGAGCAAGCCATGACATTTGACGAATGATTATGATTTTTCATGTACAATAACATCAGAATGTATATTTAGAAAGTAAAGGGTCAATTTTAATGTTACGTTCACTTTAAGCGTGTGTGTGCGCGCCACACTGGTTCAAAACATGTTGCTCCTCGCACTGGTTAAATCACCCCTTTATCTTCTAGCAGTTTCCAGAATAAAGCTGTTCTCTGTAAGTGCTGGAGGCTTCCCTCCCATCCCTCATTTTTTCCTGTCATCCTTTCCTTCCGTTCGTGTCTCATGCGGTTTGTTTTTAGCAGAAGCGCTCAGACGGGTCAGGGGTCAAAGGTTACAGATTTCCGAGTGTGTGTAAAAAAAAAAGGAAATAAATTTTTTAAAATGTCAATGCAATCTCAACAGACAAAACAAAATAAGAATCAAGTGTACCACAAGCTACTAAACACATAAATGTAAACCTAATTTGCAACTTGAATGAGCTGGAAAGAAAACTTTCACACATTTGATAGTGAATTTGATAGAAAGAACTCTGCACAAGCCCTGCTGGCATGTTTTCATTATTTAGCACTTTTCAGTTGTGGTTGCTAAAGTGATCGAATGTACAATTTTTCGCCTGCCGGACAATAAAACAGATGAAAACACTTTCTGATAGAACACACTGATAAAGAGACCCACAGGCCGTATCTAGGGACAGAAAAAAGGCAACCATCTAGCAACCATCCAGAACACCCTAGCAACATCCTTGCAACCAGTTAACAACCACTTAAACACCTGATAAGCAGTGTACTGGCAACCAGCCAGAACATCCTCACATTGTGGCAGCGAGTTTTGCACTTGCAATATTAGTTTCATTTCCTTCATAAACTGTAACTCTAAAATTTGTATCAGCCTTATGCTTGTACTGTATCTCACAAAAGATAACTAACTCCTGTGTATGACCAACGATCTCTTCCACTGATCCTCCAACACGGTCTCCAGTGAGATGGAAAAACAAGTTTAGTGAACCCCACACCGGAACTGTGATCTGCCCTCTCCTGCAACCCACATGCACAAAAGAGCTTCTCTGTGTGGTGAAGGACCACTGGAGCGTTCTCTGATCTTAAATTAAGTTAGTCTGTCAGATGACTTCACTGTACCGCGAAACAAACCACAATCCAGAACCAACAACAAAGTTGGCAGTTGAAGAAGCTTATGGGAGGCAAAAACGCAGACTGCGCTATTGAGGGTTTTAAGGGACAGGTGTTTTATATTCTCACTGAGTGTGTGTGTGTGTGTGTGTAATATTTTTCTGGCAGAGAGGTGAGCGGCTTATCACGTAGTGAAGAGAGAGATTAGCAAGTATTCACTCGCTGGAACACAGGCCAGCTGGATGCTGCTTGTCCACCTTCTTACATACATATGTGTGTGTGTGTGTGTGTGTGTGTATGTGTGTACTGGGAGACAGAAAGCAACACTTTGTCACAGAAGTGCTAGTCCACGCTTGTCAGTGGATTCACCTCCACGTCTTGATGTGACAAAGAAAGCACATAAGGCAAGAGAGAACACAAGTGAATAAACCTGAGAACTGAACAGGAACAGAAAGGTGTGCACACAGAGAGAAACAGTCATGAGCGACAGAAAAAGACTGAACGTGTACATCAGAGATGTTCTGACCACACTCACATGGTATGAATGGATCAGCCTACACAGGTTAACTATAAAGAACGGCAAAACACAGAAAAATGTATATTTTCTGATTCTGAGTTATCTTATAAAGGAAATAAAACACCAACCAATTCTTATACATCCCATTGGAGTCACCCATAAATGCAAGTATTTTTAAATTAAGTAACACTGCTTCATTTTTTATTGTAAAGACGAATAAACAGTCAAAGAACAAAGAAACAGATCAAATAAGGAAATTACAAGCATTAGAACAGAAAGTGCTTGAGGTTTTGCAGTATCTACCTAGAGGGGCTTTGAAACTTCTGAAGTTACCCAGACAAGCAGTGAAGAATATTTTTCTTTTTCTTGTGGAAAGACTGCTGTGCTTTCTTTAGAATCACCCTGGTACCAAAATATGATACTTTTGACATCACAAATGTGACATTTCTGCTTGAAACTGTACATTCAGCAAGAACTTATTCTGGGCGGGACTTCATTTTTTTCCATTGATATGATTGGTTAGAAAGATGTTAGGCTCTAATATCACTGGCTAATGTTTTTCTGCCACACCCATACAACCTTCATTACGTGGGCAATAAAAATGATAAAAACAGTCGTTAAATATTAAAAGTCATTTCAGAGACACTTGCTACCTTTTAATGAACTGTTTGTTGGTGATTTGGGAACTACAATATATGACCCATATTTAATTTTGAAAACTTTTGGGGGGGTTTGATGAGCTTGAGACATTTCGTCAAATTATTCACAACAATATCGTTAAATAACACAAACGTCTTACTGTCGCATACGACATTAGCAGGAAACAGCCTAAAGAAACAGTAATGAAATGTGTTGTATAAAAAGTAATGAAATGGCTTTTGTGGGGCGAGATTCTCAGCACAAGCGAGCGTCCGTCAGCTGTTAGCGCTTTAAGGCGAGTGGACGTAAGTGGGACAGCAGCTCGCGCCGCTGCATCAAACCTTCCCTCGCGCACTTAAAGTGAATTACGTGTGCTGCGCGTGCTCTAATCTCATTTCGGCAACACATGCCACGTAACAAATCAAATTTGAAACAACACACACACACAGACAGAGAGAGAGAGAGAGAGAGAGAGAGAGAGAGAGAGAGAGAGAGAGAGAGACTGCGCATTCCGATGGTTTAAAAGCAGAGACGGAGCGGCGGCGCATGTTTTTAACCGCGCTTGAGCCATTTCGGTCACATGTCTGTTACTCACGCACGAGCTGACACAGCGCTGCGGATCATATGTGCGCGATGTAAAGCAATACCTGAAAGATCTAACATCACTCACAGCCGTGTGAACCCCATAGAAGACCTGTGCCCAAAAACATCCGAGTGCAGCTGAGTGTGCACATCAAAGCATTTCCCAGCCATAAATAGGCGAGCAAATTAACTTAAATCTGACCGTAGTATAGCCGAGTTTAGCCCAAATGGTTTATGAAAGTAACGCAAGTACTTTGTTGCTTGCACTAATGACACAACGTGTCTGGCAAATGTGCATTGCACTCAGCTACACTGTTTCACAAGATAAGCTTCCTTATCTACAGGCAAAGTGTTACATGAAGATTCATCTCTACATTTAGCTCTGGCTCTGCAGTCCAGACGGAATCACAGAAGTCTGGGACATGATTCGGACCGTCCGACTACGGAGCGCTACACACAACGCGTTTATTTCCCAGAGGCGTTTAAAAAGCATCACCACAGTCAATGCAAAAACAACATCAACACCATCAGCCCCGTTATCTGATCGCTGATAACGCAACGCGGAGCAAACACCGCCGCGTGCCCTATTTGTCAACACGCTCGCGTCAACAAACGAGATGACGGATGATAAAAACAATTAAACGCTTACATCCTCTCTCCTGCGCTCAGCAATCTTCCATCCACCATCATCTCGGGGAGAAAATCCAGATTGTAGGACGAAGTCATGTTCGGGCTGACTGTGTTGCGCGCCGCCGGCTGGATGACGCCCGCCTTCCGCGCGACTCTGTCTGCCTGCCTGCCGAGTTTGGGCGCGCGAGACGGAGAGGGACAGGTGCGGCAGCGCGAGCGGCACTGGACACACACACTCACTGGATTCGCCACATGCTTCACCCCTCACTCATTAAAGTTTTCCCTACAAAATGCGCCAACAACCCTTTCTTCCGACACTACTCAGCGCTCCGTAGCGTCAAGCACCGGGGGGAGAGAGAGGCGTGGCTGCCCGCGCTGCTGCAGCGAGTTGTTAACCAATGCATCTCTGTGCAACGGTAGTAAGCGGCCAGTTGTGCATAAATGCAGCGTACAGTGAAAGAAAACATGAATGGACACTGTAAAAGCGAGGATACCGCGAAATGAACATTCCGTCATTATGTGCTTATGTTTCTCCAAACCTGCATGACTGACCTGATTCTGTGGAACACAAAAGAAGAGCTTTGGCAGAATGTCACAGCTGCTCTTGTCAAGGCAATACAAGTGAATGGGGACTGAGGATCTGGAGCTTACACATCATTCTATAGACCACAGCAATCCCATCAGAAACTGTATATATTCACTTTTGAATCTTCCCTCCACAGCAGCTCTCACATGTTACTCATCATTCGTCACATTAAACTTGCAGGTAACATTCAGCTGAACACAAGAATCAACAGTGTTTGTATAAATGGCAAAAGGAAAAATCAGCAGTGAATAATAACTACTGTATGACTTCAAAAGACAATATAGTGCATATTGCTTTTCTTTCTGGTTTCTGGCGCTTGTCGCTATACATTGTTTTTTGGAAAAGAGCTACATGAAGATTTCTCTAACTTTCTTTATTTGTGTTCCACTGAGCACACAGGTTTTGAAAGCAACCGGGCCAAAATATGTAATTATCTTCTGATAATACGGGTGATGATGGGAATCACATAAATTACAGTAGCTTTAACCAAATCAGGTTAAGATATGATCGAGGAATCTTTGTATGTTGAGCATTTAATGCATCAGTGTATTTACTGCATTGAGCGATGAATGCAGTGTGAGACACACTCCTGTTGTACTGTGCTCATCCAGTGATGCGTATGAAACGGCGAGCTTTCTTTTTGTTTTCCCCTTGCATGCCTCAGGGGGAAGGAGGTCTCAAACTGTGCTTCTACAGAGCATGTGCAGGAACTAGGTCATGGGAAACACACTCATGCTTAATGCATATACACACACAAATGATAATGAAGAAGCAAGCTTACTTCCTCATACTGTTATGTTGCACATAACGGCACTTAAATAAAAAATAGAGATCTGGGGAGATGCCGCCTAAATTAGCAGGTTATAAAACAGCATTGCTTTGCAGTTTATGCTATTAAATTGTACATGGTTATCAGATAACAAAAGCTTTAGTACTAAACAAAAGTAGCCATGATTGTTCTGACAGTCCAGGTCTAATGACAGATTTCAGCTGTCATAAAAATCATTGAATTAAAGTGCTATAACCAGCAACAGAACTAGAGAAAGGTTCAAATAAACCAGGAGAAAGCAGTTAACAACTTGTACTCTTTAACAAAACGTGTGTTGTGCTATGTTGTGACCTGCAGACAACAGCACAGCTTAACCTACACCTAACCCACGCTGCCTCATGTCCATTATACACACTAAATTGTATCTGTGTGTTATGCTGTTCAAGAGAAATGTTTGGCATGCAAAAAACACAATCGATATTTCCTTCTGTAACATTCATGCAAACACAAAAGACAGAAAGTAACCCTAGATCATCTCAGAGACACTTTACATGCAGGTGCGGGATATTTTTTAATGATTTTGGTTGATTTATTCTAATGCATACTGATCTGGGGTCATCTCTTCTTCTAAGCAGCATTTTTTGTCAATATTGCCCACAGCTAGGACACCTGAGCAGAGGTGACTCATAATGTGCATAAAATACTTGCTGGCACATTATTTATGTCAATATATATCTAAGCCTGACAGGGCTGAACCTACAAACACAAAATATGAGTATATAAACCACTTTACCCCCGGAACGCAAGACTGATGGGATCCATTTGTGTGCCAATAAAATTAAAATAAGAGGTCTGTTTACAAGAGAAAGAAATGCTCTGCTCGGTGAGTTCTTGACAGATTTACAAACATTTCACCATCCACACAACACAATACGCACTACCTTCAGCAAATATACCATTACATAATGGATTGTGCAATAAAGAGGCAATTTACGAATGCTCACCACTGCTGTTACGCATTTTATGGAGATGATGAATTCACTAACCGGGATTCTATTTGTAGAGAAATTTAGCAGTAAACCCAAAGACAGCTATAC
Source organism: Botia almorhae (assembly GCA_036877575.1). NCBI lineage: Eukaryota > Metazoa > Chordata > Actinopteri > Cypriniformes > Botiidae > Botia > Botia almorhae. The sequence continues at coordinate 15,434 of JAZGTJ010004944.1, forward strand.
AGCTACATACAGTACTGTGCTCATGTACAATGGCAACAAAAAAACAAGCATCTTCTGTATGATGGGAGGTAATAATCTATAGCGATAATCATTTTTACGTCTCCACAGCTGTTTTCAAGCTTTTAGAATTGCTGTAAGTGCTTTTAAACAAATTAGCAAATGAATTAGGCCACAAGCGTCCTTACCATCAGCCACACACCAACCACAAAACCCCGCCCTCCACAAAACTGATGCCTGCAAACCTGAATATGCAAGAGCTACAGAGCATTCTCTGATTGGCTAAGTTTTCTGATTGGCCTAAAACGCAGACTTCTCCCCTGACTCTTTATACACAGCCCGGGGCTGTCATTATTTACAAGTCTTATGAGTTCTGAGATGCTGTTTTAGCACCCTGTGGAATTTGATTCACGGATGTGAAGTGAACACAAATCCATACGTACACAAGCTTTGTGGATCATAATAGGAGGAATGTTGTGTTGTGCAGAATCATCTTCTTCTGCGACTGTCTTGACCCCGTTTTTTTGCCCTCACTTGGTGCACACATCACCGTATCAGCCTCTGGCATTCAATGGTAAAATAATAAAAGCCAATGCAAAGACAATTTTTCCGGCCTCCAGAACTGCTTTTTCTGCGATTCCTGATCGGGGACTGGCTCTGGCACCCTGTCAGTGGAAAGAGGGCAAGTGAGACAGATGTGATTTCTCTCGATGCCCATTTCAGTGATAGCTGTCAGGCTGTAAGGACAATTTACGTGTGGCATTAAAAATTGCTTACAGCACCTTTAGGCAGCTCAGAACAAGAACTCGTGCCACAGGCCTTCATGTTCCCCCGAACAATCCTCAGTCTCCCTCTCTCTCTTCTCCACATGTCCTTCTTTCGGGGTTAAGAAGTTTATCTGATGAAAGCACTTGAGGCTGATATAATTCTCTCTCACAGAAGTTAATGGAATTTAGCCACAAGACGTCTCTCATTCGGGTTTCCTTCATTCTCATTGCCTCTCTCCCCCTCTCTCTGTCTCTCTCTCTTCACACTCTCAGGTCAAAGGTTTCCCCGTCCCTCCTCCCACTGTTGTTATTGTTACAATTTTTTTACCTTCTGTTCTTTTGCTGTCATGTTTTTTCTTTACCTCACCTCTTCCCTCGTTTTCTTGGGGTCCTGTTCTTTGTTCTCTCGCTCCCTCTTTCTAACACCTTCTCTCTCTCTCTCTCTGTGCCTCTCCCCCTTGGGTCTGGACCCAGCTGGCCTATAACACGCATTGATTGACCACGTAGGAGGAGAGCAAGGGAACACGAGAGACAAAAAGCGAGAGAGAGAAAGAGACAGAGGGAGACAGGCCCAGCAGGCTGCAATGCACAGAGACAAAAATAGTAGCCGCAGTTCAAACCGCACAAAGAGAAAGACAGGGGGCGGGGCAGGTAGACAGGAAGAAGAACATGTTAAAGATGGCTGATGGGAGAAAGACCGCAGGTAGCAGAGGTAGGTGGTGCGTCTGGAATCTTAAATTACAGTATGAGTAATTCTATAGCACTGTGTATATTTCACACTATACGTGTAGTTACTTTTGCCGAAAATTCAACAAATAAAATGGTTTATATAATAAATCAGTGGTTTTCAACTAGTTTTGCTTCAGAACCCAGATTTTACTTTGGACATCAAGTAGCAAAATGTGTTTATTGTAAAAGAGTAAGCAAAATGTCCTTAATATCAAACATTGAAATGTGTTTATATTTTAGCTTGTATAGTTGCTCTTGGTTTTCTAGATAAGGCAACCTGTCAATGTTGGCACAGGTCAACAGCAGAATTCTACATTTATGCAGTAAGTCGCAATTGTAACGGCTCAATTTTTGTGTTGGATTGCGCTACACCCCTTACAGACAAGCTGTTGACTTTTTCTCCTGCTCTGTATTCTCACATTCCTCCATGCTTCTTGGTGGTTGCATAAATATTATAAAGCAATCCTGCCCACTTATATAGGAACAGATACTGCACTATTAAAATGGTATTGCAAAATCTCTTTTAACTGTCGCATGGTATATATGGTCATACTGCCTAGCTCTTCCATATAACTGTTGCATTTCTTGTTGTGTGCATGTAGGGATGGACGAGTGGACCTGCAGACAATGGACTGTCAGCGCTCTACTGATAAATCAGTTCATGAATTGTTGATTAGCTCATGGATTATGTAAAACAGTTTTGGATGAGGGCACACACACACACACAGTTACAGTATGTTACATAGGATACATACATTGCTTCGGGTCATACACCAGCCACTTGATCACCCGCATGAGCACTGAGGTCTGATACCAGCACAGAAACACAAGAACGCGTAAAACTTGTGAAATGCACAATGGGATGGCAGATGTTAAATGTTTCAAACAAACATGTAGTGTATGTTTTCCACCTATAATGAGAGAGTGAGAGAGAGAATGCATACACGTAAGCTTGTCACTGTAATCTGGGATCACTAGCCTGTCTAATCTATTATATTTACTCGACCCCTATTGTTTACTCTGTCACCATGCCAACCAGTTGTAATGCTATTATGGCATTACCGTGCATGAGCGGCACATGGTATTGCATTCCCATCTTAATACACTCCCCCAATATTCATTCCACACACTCTGTTCTATCGCATTGATTTTGAAGCAAACAGTATAAACCACAGAAACCGGCCAGCACTCAAATCAAAGCCTCATGTTATCCCAGAATGCCAAACTCCGTGAGATTTTTGCCCTGTCCAGTGGACCTTACGGGTTTAATTGAAGAGGTCTTGGGTAGTAAAATTGTATTTTAAATAAATTTGCCATTTCTGTCCGAGTCCTACATTCATTAAGAAGTCTTTCTCTTCTTCTCTTCTCCTCCCGTCTCCCTCTATTTCTTTTGTTTCAGCGTCCCTCCCCCTGTTCTGCTCATTAAAACGGGACCCTGAGAGCGCCGGTCACTGCTTCTCATTTATTTTCATTTGAAGCTTGCGCAGCTCCACCGAGCCGCAGCTCTACTGTGGGTACCTAGGGACAGGTCATTCTCCTCAAACACAAAAACACCCGTTTCAGCAACATGCTCACACACATATCCCAGAATGCACAGTGACAGCAGGCTGTCACCACACATACACGACCGCCATCGCCTTGTTTTACCGCAATGAAAGCTTTTCCAAACCACTAATTGTAGAGTACAGATTCCAGTGTTTGGAGCAGAAAGTCGGCAGTGCAGTGCAAGTGGTTTTAAAAAAGTAAATGTAAGCTTTTATGACAGACCACGAATCACAATCTGACCTGTATTATCTGTAATTGCTTAACCCCTTTTCAACTTTCTGTGAGAAGTGCAGTCGGCCTTAGTTAAAGAATTTAACCAGCGGCTATAACTCTGTCTTCAAAAATACCACATGCATAGAGCTTGTTTTCAAATCTAGTAAACCAATTTTCTAAATGTATCTACACTGTGAAGCCTAACAATGTTCTCTAGGCAGGCAGGTCATGCAAAAATACCATCTAGTTAGACATCTTACTAGGTTTTGAGACCATGAAAATGCCCAAAAATACCTTCTAGGTGGGCAGTGCTGTAAGTTTTAAGACTGGGGTGTCTCAAAAAGTGCCGTCTATGTAGTCAGCACGCTATGAACCACCCGGGTAGTTGTCTTACTAGATTTTGTGATAAGACGGCCAAAAATGCTGTCTAGGAAGGCAGCTCATTCGTTTTTGAGTACATACAGCCCCAAAATGCTGTCTGGTAGGCAGATCAGTACAATTTCATACAGTTATAGAAACCAACCAGACCGTAAACAGCACAACAAAAGATAATTTAGCGCTGTCCGACATCAGTAATATTCCACCTTAAAAATCAATGGTAATTGTAGTCATTGTATTTCTAGACGTCATTACGGCACATTCAGAGTCAGATGGATTGAAGTTTGGCATGGTGACATAAATCGATGACAAGCCGCAGCGAATGAAGCATTACAACAAATGCCACGAGCATGTGCAATAGATTTATTGCCCCATGTATGTGAGGCTTCATGTAACGTCATCAATCATTTTTCATTCATCAACAATAACAAACAAATGGTCTAAGAGTGTCTGCTCAATGACAAGACTTACAGTTGCGTTCGGGTACAACAGCTAATACACAGTTGAATTTTTCTAACCAGCGTGTCGACACGTGAGTGATCGTTATGTGGAACAACAGCCACAAACTTGTACCACACATTCCATCTGACATCTCTCTGCTGTTGAAGGTGAAGGTATGGACGTGCGTGTGAGGTGTGTGTGTGTGCATTCGTGTGTGAGACAGCAGAAGACCTGACCTGAGAGATTCATGCTCCTTAGGGGACTATTTTAAAAGCCATTGAGCACAAGCGCAGTAAATGAGTTAAAGGCCATAAATCTACTGTTTAAACCAACATGGCCGCCTCTCCAGCCCCACTAATGCCCTCACACCCCATTACACGCCGCACATTAAACACTGGCGTTATTAACTGCCCGTAACCCTGAGATAAAAACCAGCGCTGGCTGATTAGCACCTTTCTGCTGCACTGCCAAAAATGTCCAGAGATGAGAGGAACGAGAGCTAGAAAACAAGCCATGAAGTGAGTGACAGCCTCATTGTTGGGGCGTCCCATTGTTGAGAATGCTTTCAGTACTACCCACTCACCATTTCTCTACCCATACTCGCGACCACCACCTTACACCCACCCCCCCCCCTCGCTCTCCCCCTAAATCGTTGGAGAGGCGTGCAAACAAAAGCAGACATCTTTCTAGTGGCGGGACGGGGCTTAAGACCTCCTGCTCATCAATCTGTCTTTGTTTAATGCGATTATTACAACCAAATAAACTCAGGAAGTAATGTACACCCGCGCAAGTGTTCGCACATTAAAACGTAAATGTACTCGTACCCTTTGTAGGATGCATGAATACTGATTAGGGCTGCTTGCCTGGAAATGTAACTGCAATAAGTACATGAAGACAGCTGCAATAAGTAAGCCCGGTAATTTGCAATTTTCATGCACAATTTGCATGCACAATTATATTATAAAGACAGGTAATGTCTTTGTCACATTGCTGCTCGCACGCAAACTCGCATTATTGTGCATGCACGCTGGGTGTATGGTAAACGCGCTCTTTCGCGCACAAACACTTCTCTTTATAGCTGTTTCAACTCCTCAGTCTTTAAGAGGCTCAAACCGCAGGGAAGAGAAATGTGAGAGAAACAATACAAGCTGTGCATTTTTACAATTGGGAAGACAAGTACAGACAGTGCAGCGCAGCCAGGATCCCACTATTTGACAAATCTGCATGCATTTAAACGGCCTACAGACGGCATGTCAATGAACCTCCTACAAAACCGCAGGGCTATCGTCAACCAAGCATTTCTAAAACATTTCACCGCATGTCTGCTGCTACGAATGGCAAACCTTTCAATGCTAACCGGATGTGTGTGTGTGTGCATGCATGCATGTCTTTGTGTTGTCCGGGGACAGCTTTACCTCAGCAGCAGTTCCTCTGTGCTCCTCATGGAGATGGGGTTGTTTGCCGTGGATGGGTATCGCATGTCCACACACACACTCGGCACAAAGCCCAGCTCAGACGAGTGCTCCAACATTGCTGTTACTCCAAACGCAAGCACGCACTACACGCACACGATCCTCGTGCTTTTGGTGGTGGCGGGTGTGCGCTGGCCCTTTCTCTCTGCTGTCTGAATCTCTCTCTTTCTCGCTCACTCACTCGCTCGTTGTAACACTCCCACCCACCCACCCTCATCGGCTCCCTCCTCTCCACTCCTCCCCCCCTTCTGTCTGATTCACTGGGCTGTGATAACCCTTTTTGACAGCTCATGTTGTTTTTGGGCCAGAGCTAGAGCTGTTAGCCTGGTGCTTGCTAGCATTGAGAAGCCTGCTGTTGGCTTCCTCAGATGCCCCACAGCCCTGAGGACAGCCCATATCTACTCGTACCCATCTGAACCAGCTTCATAAACAAGGGACTAGACATTCAAACATCTTGCATAAGAAGCTTTGGTTCTTGATACAAAATGATGTATCACTTGTGTATCTACGTCCTACATATTCATCCCAATGTTACGTTTGGACATAGAACATTCCTGACACCCAACCAAAGTGGAATCCCCTTATGGAATGTGTTTTCCAAAGTTGAGATGTTTTTAAAATGACACGCGTTTTAAAAACAGAGAACACAAACACATGACACGTTTAAACAATCTTAATGTGTCAAAAATAGGGACCTTTTTGACTACAATGAATGAATGTTTAAAAGCTGAAAGCTAGCAATTGTGGGGGGACAGGTAAGACAAACATGAAAAGACACGCTGAGAGGTTCAATTTAAATTCATGCTGTAAAAACAGTCAAATTGTAAGCGATATCCTTCAAACATTTGTTGATGTTGTTTCATTTCTTTTTTATGGAAAAACAAACAAGACACAAACAAGAATTGTTGGTATAGAATTACAATGTGTATTTCTTTTATCTGAGTGGTTTATTCTGTCCAAACCAAGTTCTACTCTTGAACTTTTAGAAAGATTCTTTTTTGACAAGTTTTTGAGGATCATTGTTTTGATAAATTGGTTCGGCGGTGAGAAAGCAGAAAATCATCAGGGACGTGGATTAGTTTAATCAAGGGTTCTGAGTGTGTGTGTGTGTGTTGTATGTTCAGTTCTAAGAAGCCCATTTTTCCTCGCAATGGGCACATTTCATTAAATAGTTACACTCATGTGAAAATAGCCTCTTGTCGTTGCTCTTTCGTTTCCCCATCTGTTCCTACCTCTCCATCCCTCTCTCGTTCTCTCTGTTCCAGAAAAACATATTTACATCTTCTCTCTTTTAAACGTCTCCTCCTCTCAAGTTTCTCTCTCTCTCTCTCTTTCTCTCTCTCTCTCTCTCTTCCAGACCTGCCTGTTTAAAAATGCATTGTGTTTATTACGGCTCATGAAAGTTTCATCGCGAGAAAAACACATCAGAGGATCAAGGGCACCGATTCATTAAAGGACAAAATTTTGTGTTGCACCTTCACGCGTTTGGATCTTTCATAACACTCGCAATAATTGGCAGAGTAATTTGTTTACCAAACACCTGCGATGCAGAGCTGCCCATTATGTGTGCTAAAAAGTTCTTTACTGCACTAAAAGCAGATCTCTCGGCAGTGTACTGGCTTCAAAAACACACTTTCTTTTGATGCATTGACCGCACTGATTTTCGATTACAGATGCCATCCAAATACAATTGATTAGGAGTGATAAATAATCGCTTCCAAATGTCTCTCTGTTCCATCTGCCACCTCTTGTGCCTCCTTTTCTTCTCCTTACTGAGTCCTTCACTAACATCAGCTCCACCCGCGTTACTCACACATGAGCTAGTCAGTGTAAATGTAACGGCCGTCCAGCAGCAAGCAGAGCGGCAAGCATACAGTCACATATAAGCACGGACTGATGAAAATGCAAACGTATTAACAATCGATTCTAATTCACACATTTTTTCATTGCAATTTGCAACAGATTTTGCATTTAGCTCCTTCGTGTTCTAATAATCTTGTTTTGGCATTTGTTTTACAGATCTACGAGTCCATCTGCATGAAAGTGGAAGTCATGCTGTTCCTGACATCCACCAAGAAATGATATGCCAGGCATGATCCCTGCTCTCCTGTGCTCTCTTGCAATGGCGTTTGATTAGCCGTGTCTGAGACAGATGCCTAATCACAGTCAATTGGTTGAGTCTGTGGGCCCATTATAAGTGATCAGTGTGATATTTAAGGGTAACATGAAGAAGCAGAAGTGAGAAGTGGTGAGATGATAAGAGAACGGATGAGACGATCAAAAAGAAGACAGGTGAGACAAGTGATGAGGTCAGAGAAAGCATGAGGAGACAAGATGAGGAGGTACACAATAAATAAGGAATCAGAAAAGGCAGTGGAGGGACACGGAGTGAAAATAGATGAGATCTCTGCATGCGCAGACAGAGCTCCGGGGCCATGTGCACACCACGCAGACAAAGCCAAAGCAGACGATTATAAAATCATGTACAGTTCATCGCACAAACATAATGTCCTCTGTCAAATCATTGTATCGCATTTACAGTTTAATGAAATGACCTACTTACACGATCTTTTCTCTTTTGCCTGTTTGCAATATCTGACCTTCTCAATCCTCTTTCCACTCATCTCTGCTGTATGTCACTATACAAACTGTGCTGTCTTTAACAGTGATTAAAGCTCAATGTCCAATTTATTTCACACATGACAGCCTGCCTTGAAAGAGCTCCTGTGTTGCCACACTTGCGAAACATTCGGACCTCAAAGCAGAAGCCAAGACTTTTTTAAATACCCGGATTTGTTGCCAGTTATTCATAATTAAGATATTAAGACATAAAACACTGCAGCAGGCAAACGTACACACTCGCTTCTGTAAACACTCAAAGTTGAAATGGTTGTCCCGCCCCCAGCTTCTTCTGATTGGTCCATTATTTTAAAAGGACATGTCTGTGCCCAGCCCATTAATATTTTAAAGAATTTCAGATAACAGATGACAAACCTCAGATAGGCCTCAAACAATTGGCCAATCAGGTGAGCTAAAACATTCATCCATGCAGCTGCGTGAGTGATGTGCACCAACACTACAACCATGTTACCACGGTACTATTAATTATTAATACTATTAACAGCAAGAGTGTATAAGAGTGGATTTCTGTAAGCACGTCAGCTCAGCTCGATTCATAGAGGTTCTGCCTTCATTATATTAATGTTATTGAGCATTAAAAAGATCAAAAAATCTATTCAAAATCAAAGGAGAAATATCTCACAGGGTGTACAGACAAAGACAGCGAGGCAGACAGAAGTGTTTGGTGTTTTGTTTGAATATGAGGGCTTTTCTGAGCTAACATTAATAAAACAAGAATTACGTGACGTTAGCGCTGTGTGGTTTCACCTGCTGAAAGCATTCGGATTCTCCTGACCAGAACTCGTGGACTTTTATTCGTTTTATGTCGTTTTGTCTCTCTCAGGCCCCAAAGCTCTCATCTCTACCACAATTCAGTTCACATGGGACACTTGGAGAAGACCCTCAAATCATTACCTCTCTCTCTCTCTCTCTCTTTCTCTCTCTCGTTCTGCAGGAGGAATGCACCAAAACACAGATGAATAATTTAGATTTTCCCCCCCAAAAAAAGCTTGACGCAGCAGTTTGGAAGAAAGAGCTCCTATAAAACTTGCATGAGATACACGAGTCCACAATCAAACTGCTGATATGAAGAAATCATCTTATCTCATAACACCTGCTGCAAGCACATGAACACACAGCGGTAAATTGTTCTTAAGCTGAGGCGTTTGGATCACGCCAATTAAGAGGATGAGATGAGAAAGATCTCCCATTGTTCTTGTGCATATGTTATTACGGCCAATCAAAAACAACCACTACCCCCTTCTAATTATAAGACAGCCAATCACAAGAGATTAAAGACACAATGACCCAATCCATAAATGTCAATAGGAGATGCGTTCATGATGCGGTTGCAGGCAGATCAAAGGTTTGGCGGAAACTGTGTGTGTGTGTGTTTGTGTATAAGGAAAAGAGGCGCTTTTAATAAAGTGAAGTGCTTGTTAATCTTTGAATATCAGTTTGTAGACGTCTACACAGGCAATAAGTTGTCTAAGCCCCAAACCTGTCTGTTAACAAGACTCTGCAGTCTGACCCTTAAACCGTTACACCTCTAAATACCTTAAATTTAATACAGATGAAAACCTGAAGCTATACAACTTTTAATGCAACGCTTCCTAAGCATGCACTGACGATAAAGATGTCAGAGCGGCAGATCCAGGTTGTGCTTTTAAAAATCCAATTTACTGCAATCCCACCTGAGTTTAACTGCCCCACTTCTTACCCCACCCTTAAAACGATTCTTACACATTCATATCTGTCACATTCATAAAAAAAAACACCAGAGCTGTTTTAATGTAATGTACTTTGTTAAATTTAGTTAAAATTTTAAAATAACAATAAACTACAGCTCTATGTGAGGATTTTTTCCCTCAACGTGTCTCTCACTCAAATGCTCAAACTTCAGAGCGGCACATAGAGCAGCACAGCCGGTCGGCCATGTTCTATTTTCAGCTATTAGCAGACAGAAATTAATTTGTCACCTTCCATTAGAAGCCTGATTCTAGAGCTCTGTCTGCTCAATTATTTCCTCAAAGAACACACACACAGCAAAAGCTATTTGGCCCCAGACCCACTATTTATAAGGAAAATGTTTTGCTCTGATAAATGAATATTTTTTCTATATTGTCATTGAATTTCAGGTCCATATTTGACCCGACTCTTTGTGTGGAAGAGTGTGTGTGTGTGTGTGTGTGCTTTCAAAGTGAAAGTATTGTGTTTTTGGATGCGGCTTTGTCTGTGTAAGTACTTCAAAGACTGCACGCTTTCTCAAAGAATGACAGAAAAACAGAAGAGGTAGAGAATCTGTTCATTAGGATGCTAATGAGAGAGAGGGAGAAACTCTGGCTTCTTTCTTCTGAGTGTGTTTGGCTCTACCAAAGCAACAAAATAAGGCAAATATTTCCCTCTCTCTGTAAGCAGCTGTCAAACACAGAATTTCAGCTATGGAATGACCAAAAGTCATGGGAAAAATAATTTTAAATGACAATTAATATTAAAGGGGTAATATTCAAAACTTCTGTGGCATTTTATTCCCTCAAGCCCACTTATAATCCTAGTCAAGGTTTCTTGCACCATGAGACAGCATAATTAAATGACACTTAAGACCTGTTCACACCGAGGACAATAACTATAACTGTAAGGTTTTAAAAATCATTTAAAATATTTTAATTTAACAGAATAGAGGAGCAACATCATAGGATCACTTTCTGTGATCCTGATTTTATTCAGACTAAATAACAAAGAACAATGACAGCCAAAATTAATCTGAATCAAAAGGGTTTGTGCCTTTAAAATGGCAGATGACATTGTGGTGAAGTTCATCAATTACCCCTTGTCTTCGAAGAAGTTCATGTACCCAAAACGTGTGTGGAAAGGTAAATCAACAGCAGGTCATCTACATCCATAGTCACGGCTGTGGAACCGCTTAGTGCAAGCTTAGAATAAACATGTATTTTTCTTCTGTTGGTGTTGACGGTAATATACTAACCAATACAGTTAGCATTATAATTATCTTGGTGTGAACAGACTTTTTAGCCTTAATAAACTCTATGCTAGTATGCTAACTTTTCCGTCTCCTCAAGATCAACTGGAGTTTGTACCGCAACACAAATACACATTAGCTATAGCGAGCGTTAGCATTAAAGTGTTAGTCTTAAGCTGTCATGGCAGGGCAACAGTTTGATAGAATCTTGTTAAAGCCAGCACATATATTTCACAATAACTTTATCACCCTGGCGAACTGAGGCTTGTTACTACTACAGTAATGCAAGAATGCAATTCCAGCATGTACAACTGGACTTCATGCTTATGATGCATTTGCTGCACATTCCTCTGGCTATGAGACTGTCAAACTGACACTCAGGTCTGGACTGGTTCATCTGCTGTGAGTGTGTATGTTTCAGCTTTGAAACAGCTGAAATCCTGCTATATTCTGCTTTATTTTGGAGAACAGCTGCTCCATATTAATTTGTATTAAGAAAACACTGTTTGCTGAATAACTATAACTCTGAAACAAGGATGTATATCAGGTCAATGGCAAAGTCACTAGCTGGTCAAACACAATGGGGGTGTTTGATGATTGATGGAGCTGTCTGAACTGAGAACAGTATCTCTGTTTGTGTGTGAATGTGTGTGTTGTAAAATGTGATATTTTCTAGATAGAAAGGCAAAGTAATAGACAACAGGTGACCTCTGACCCTAAACCATCGGATTTTTAGAATTTAATGCTACATTTATTAATTGTTTGTGACCTAACGTTTTGTCACATTTAACTCATATCTAGGGACAACTTGTCCTGTATTATGCCATGACCTCTGTAATTAAAGTGCATAATTTAATAACAAACTCAACAACAGATGTGATTAAAAGAACAAGTTATGCCCAAAATTCGTAATTTCCTCTTTTATGAACTTTTACTTCTCAGATGACAGAAACACACATCGCACATCGCAACAGTGAAGATGTGACTGTTCTCCTGTGAACATACTTAAGCATGAACTTCTGAAATAATAGCCTCTGTGTGTATTTGACAGGCCACTCTTTGCTGTCTAGCTGATTTAGCCATTAAACGTCTGAGTCACCATACACACACACACACTTTCACATCACAGTTTCCTCCTCCCACATCTCATAAATATTAATCCCCAGTGAGCTCATTAGCATGGCCACACTGTGCACCACTGCCATCTAGTGAGACACTTCCGCTCATGAATATTCAGTGCGTGGGGGTACCCAGCGGTCATTAGTGGAGAAAGATCTGAGACAATAACCCAATCAGGGATGAGGGACAGAGCTTTGTGTGTGACTGTGTAATTAAGCAGAGCATTCAGACTCATTCAGAGTCTCTCTGATTAGAAGCTTCCGTTTATTCACGCAGACTGTCTGAACTGTCGGCCGGCTGAACAACAAACGCAAATATTTTAGTAAAGCGTACAAAAATCTGCGTGAACGAATGCAAAATACGGAGTGAATTCCACAGTGAGGGCGTTAGTGATGTAACAAAGTGTTTGCGTAAAATCATAATCATGCTTTCAGATGAAGTTATTAGCAGCTTATGACAGCAGGATGTTCTCTTTGTAGTGGCTGGACTTGCTGTGTTTTGGATTTGGTTGTAAATCTGCAGTGTGTGCGCGGGGGTTTATAAAACGCCCCACTGGCTGTTGGGGGCTGTGGGCATTTTTGTGTGTGTACGTAATGTTAGACAGCTGTTTCTCCATCCAGCACATCTGTGAGGTATTAGGATTGTGAGTAACAGCAGGGCTGAGCTCCAAGGTCTCACGCCTCATATCACTCAGCATACATAAGGCCTTACCGTGGAGCTCGTCCAGGGGCCTCCACATAGATTGGGCTCTGTGGTGCAGCTCGTTCAAAAGGCTGCCTAACAAACCCTTCACGAGGTCTCACCTCAGGTGGCTCTGCATTCAGCGGGCCTGCAGGAGTTCCTCAATGGAGACAAATGCCGAAATGATATGTGTTATGATAAATAATAAGAACAAGAAATAATATGGATACGCAATTCTTGTCTTTAGAAATAACAAATGCATATATTATATTTTACACACACACACACACTAGTGTCACTGGTTAGTATTAATTAAACTGTTTTTGTAAAGCTTTTCATACTATTTTAAATGCCATACTGTCCTCTAAAGATATGTTCAGATTTGTCTTCAAATGTGCAACGTTGTCCAAACATCTGGCCAGAAACATAAAAGCAACTATTGCAGATGCGCAAATGCTGACAAATTGCAAATGAATTATTTAAATTCATGTTTTCTACAGTTTTTGTCTCTACAGAGATTTTTGGAAAGATTATGTTTTGTTGGCTTAACAATAAACACAGCACAGAAACCGTTATCTATCCCTCACAGACACAAATTAAAATTAAAGACAGCATTTACCCTGTCTACTCACTGTGTACTCACTGTTTACTCACTGT
>JAZGTJ010004945.1:0-20619 GCA_036877575.1 Botia almorhae
AACAGAATTACAAAAATATTATTTTTTTCTGAAGTGGGTTTTGTAAGAAAAAACCACTGGCTCTTTGGTTTAGCCAGTGTTGCGGATGCTCAAACAAACAAACAATTAAGCAATGCTTCTTTGTAGTCTTTACATATTAAAAATATTTTATCATACAAAGAAAAACTAAAAACTTTAGTTTGAACTCTTATGTGACTGTGTATGTGAAGCAAGGCAGTCAAATATGTTTTTACTGAATTTTATTGAGTTTATCCTTCAGCCCTCATCTGTTAAGCTTCATTTATTGTCCACTATAGTTGAGTCAATGAGCTCTTTAGCAAGCTTTATTTCTTTATTGGGTGACCTTTCCTCATCCCATTAAAGTAGTGAGCACTTACCTTAAGTCCACGGAAAGGTTGAATAACCTAAGTGAGGACCCGCCAATCCCCTGTATAGATAAATATATAGCTCAAGCTCTTACCCTCCCAGATCAGTTCTTCTACACGAATGAGGTGAAAGTCAGCCAGGATTAATGGAACGACCTAATTGTCTCCATTTCAATCACTCTGCCTTTGTATCTTTTCTTTTCTTTGCTCTGTCCCCAACCAGCTGCTTCTTGGGCTGCTGCTCATTCACTTACAGGAGCCTTTTAATCAGGGGCCATTTGAGGCATTGGACACTGTGAGGGGCAGGCAGCCTGGACTATTGTGCCTGGACTGAATGATTCCCAGGAGGCTGAGCTAAAGGGGACAGAGCAGTTTGTCATACAGTGGGGCTCAAATTGAATGCAATGCGGTTAAACTGTGTTCCATTAGGATTCGAGGGATAGAAAGTGATGGTAGAGATGCCACCAAGGATTTTGCTGGCATCTCAAGATCAGGATTGTCCTGATTTTGACAATGAAAGTCCATTTCCCAATCATGATGATCATAATAATGATTGTCAGTTACAGAGTGTTTGTTGCTTTAGTTACAATATGTGTACAGGTAGGCAGTCTTTAGTGCTGTCTTCAGGGTTTTATAATACAGCTTTATGTAAATATAAATTGCTGTAATGATCAGAGTTTAGACACAATGATTTGTGACAGAATTTAAATGCGTATAATGCAAGCCATTTCTACATGAAAGTATCCATGTTGATGGCTATTTCCAATCTGTAACGTGTAGTCACCCTATAACTCATTCTTTCTCTATTTGGCCGGCTGTCTTATTTCTTCATAGTGTGTCCATAATTTACATTTCACACTCTGTCAACCCTAAAATTTTTACGTTCCTCAGCTCTTTACATTCTGCTCGTGTCTGTGTTAAATCTGGTATTCCCTCTAGTGTGTGCGCAAGAGAGACAAGAAGGATTTTTGAGTGTGCACATACTGGCAGGCTGCCAATCTCATCCCATCACCGTCTCGCTTCACTCTTTGAGTGCTCTGTGTTGGGGGGGTAGCTGATTGATTGACAGGTGGTCTGCTCAGTTGAGCTCTTCAGGGTACAGCTTTGGCAGCCTGTTGGAAGGCAAGCGATAACGTTTGCTTTTTAAACAGCCCCTCAAGGCTGGATAGGTTCTGTAACATCATGCCAACCATGTGCATAAATAAATATTATATACAACGGAAGGATTGGTCCACTGATTTGAAGTAGAATTCCAAGAGTGGATCGTTGTTGTTCTTCATTTGTCTGTGTTAAACTCAAAGAGAAGTGTCTCTTTTTCACACTGTTGAAATTGATCTGATATTTTTGTAGAGGTTTTAGATGTGGACACCTTTGAAGAGTAACTCTTTCTGTGGAACTACACTGTGGAACTACTTTTGGTATCTGCCTGTTTACGATAAGCTTAAATTATAGTGTTTCTATACTTCATCTAAAATCAACAACGTCATTTCAAAAACTTTATATTTTTAATAATTTTTAGTTCTCTGCTTTATTTTTAAGAATCTGTAATGTGATTCAGTTGTTGCTGGTTTTGATCATGTCTTAATGTTGTAGTGAAGAATGTAAATCATGGAAAAATACCTCAAGAACCAAGA
Source organism: Botia almorhae (assembly GCA_036877575.1). Lineage (NCBI taxonomy): Eukaryota > Metazoa > Chordata > Actinopteri > Cypriniformes > Botiidae > Botia > Botia almorhae. The sequence continues at coordinate 2,000 of JAZGTJ010004945.1, forward strand.
TGTATTAAAATATGTGTGTGGGCAGTGTATTGCACTATTAGCAGGAGGGCATGGGCAAAACATGACTTAATTTAGAGACAAAAGGTGTTGTTCGCTATTGTTTTGTTGCACACCCTATTAAACAGGTTTCAATGTGTTTTTAATCTGTCTTTGCAGCCAAATACTGTGTTGAATTTTTATCATATTGCAGTTCAGTTTGGCAACATTTGTCAAAATAATTGCTATGGTTTATTCATTTAATATAATATTTAATGTTTGCAGATGATTTGCAGCCCTGCAACATATATTTTCAGATTCTATGGTTTGCATCATTGAACTTTTCTTAATAGTGGAGCAAAATAACTGTCTGAAACTGTTGAAAAACAGTGTAAAACTTACAGCTGGATTCAGCCGCTGACCAAGTACTTTTGCTCATGTGATATTGTTTTATTTTACTGTCACTATTTGACAGTGACATTGGCAGTGAAAGCAGAAGGCTGTTTTTGTTAAAGAGGGAGCGATTTATTCAGGCAAGTTTGAATAGATTCCCGGATGATTCCTGGAATTACACATGACTTTATCATGAACATGATCATCCATTCCCTGCCAAATAGAAAGCTTTATGCCGTAGTGCCAAATCAGTACAATCTGTTTCTGTCTCTTCACAGGGAACACTAAATTTAAACCGCAATCACGGGTCAATCTCACATGCCCTATAAATCCACAATCACCATAGCTTAATTGAATTGCCTAGTTTTGAGAACCTAGAGTATGCCTCTCTCTCTCTCTCTCTGTCTTCATCTGTCTCCCCTCTCACTCTTTCCTCTGTCTGGAGCGTATTCTTTATCTCTCATTATGGGATCCACATGGAAACGCACAAGGCTCTTTAGCTGAAGAGCTGCACGCTGCCTGACTCATCCCCCCTTATATATGTGTGTGTGTGTTTATGCCCATATGCACAAGCATGTCACAGTAGCGCTGTAATGAAATGAGAGTGTGTATGTCAGCCTCTTTTTTTGTGTAGCCCTCTAATTGTAACAGCCTGATTGTGCTGCCACTCATTGTCAGTCTAAATATAGGCGGCCTTTTCCACTGCGGTGTGTGTGTGTGTGTGCATGCGCGCGGCCACTCACCTATAAGTAAAAAAAGGTAAAGATGTTTAGAATGCAATCTCTCGCTCTCTATTTCGCTCTCCCTCGTGTGTTTCTCTGTGTCAATTTAAGTGTGCTTTATTGCCATGGCAAACCTGTATATTTGTTTTGCCAAAGTATTTGCAGCTATGCTATGTACAAAAATGTGTGCAATGTAGAGTACAATAGTGCAAACACTTTGTAAAAAAAACTCCTTCCCGCTCTTGCTTGCTTTTGTTTATGAATAAAAATAAAATCTATGGTCCTGACAGCTGAAACTGTCGGGGTTTAAATGCATCCAGTTGCAGCTGAAACCTTAATGTGAGTGGTCAAAGGAGGGCTGTGGAGAGAAGAAAATGATGAAAGGAAGGTGAAGAATAAATAAAGATTTAAAATCCTGGAGTAGTAAGGAGAAATCATATGCCCTAAAGCAGCTGTGAAGATAATCCCACACCTGGTGTTGTTTTTAAACACATGGATGATAGTGAGTTTCAGCACTGGGTGATACATAATTATTTGCACTATATTTAATATTATTTTGACGACACTGTATAGTTAACCAATATCACTAAAATTGATAATTCAAATGCGTTTTTTATTTGGGTAGCAAGTTCTAAACTCAAGTTGTAAGGCCATGCCAAAAGACCACCTCTTATGAATATGAAATTTTAACAGCATTTTCATTTAAATTGCAGCAGCAAAAATTACAATGAATCTGATAGATTAAATACAAACATAAATATCATCAAAAGGCCATACATATTTCTTCTACTAGAAAATGCTGATATAATAATTTCCCTTATGGCGTGTTTACGCTCTGCTGTATATTCACTCAGACACCGTATATTCATATATCTGCCCTTCAAAGTACCGCAGGGGAATAAACGAGGCCGAATCTAACATAAAAGACCTGTAGATTACGTCCTGCTTTTAGTCCCCAAATGGCTGTGCTACAGGCATGAAAGCGAGAGAAGATCAAGAGCAGAGTAATGGGGAGGTGAGAACCCCCCCCACACACACACCTCCTCCCCTCCCGCCGTGTGCAAGCGTGCTGCCAGTGCTGCAGTCCAGAATGTATTTCAACGTTCCACAGCTCTGCTGAGTTGTCACCCTCCGGAGCACATCAACAACAGAGAGCGAGCGAGCAAGCTAGAGAGAGAGACAAAAAAAGATTGTTTGTTTTGCAGCCATTGCAGTCACTTGGACAGCGGTGTATTGGTAAAATCATGCACGATACCACAAGAGATTGCTGCTTTCCTGGGACTACGACAGGTTACCTGCTTGACATTTTGTTTTGAAGGTTTTATATTTGATGAGGATCGAGTTTTTAACTGGATGCTGTGAATTGTAGATGCTGTGGCTATTTGTGTTACCCGAGATCCGTCTCAAAGAACTACACTGATCAGAGCCGACTGAGAACCTTGTGATGTGAACTGTGAGAATTTTTATTTTTTGTATCCAGCGCAGATCCAGCACAACAGAATTTAAATTAAGTCTGAGGGTTTTCTTGTCAATGACAGTTTGTGTACGACTCGTGCATGGCAGTAGGTCTCTCTGTGTTGCGTCAGAGGACAATGCTGTCCATGGTGAATTGATAGATTGTTTGTTACTGTTGTTGTTTGTGTGAGTTGGTCAGCTGGAAGACGAGGCGGCCGACAAGCTCTGATGAGTCTGTAAGTAAAGCATTCTGGGCAGTAGATGTATAGATCGTTTGCTTATATCCGTGTCCTTCAGAACAAAAGGCATCAGAACTGGAGATAAAAGAGGAGCCATTGTGCTTAATTAGTAATCGCTGCTGTAGTCACTCGCATTTGTTCAGCTGCACTCGTGGGAATGATGTTTTGCTAGAGTGAGAGAGTACAGCGTGTTCAGTTTGATTCAACTCTTAGGAGGTTAGTAAGTTCATTCCCCACAATACAAAAGTAAATTGAGAAGTGAATTTAATAATAATAAGGATATAATAAGGATTCAGATTATGAATGCAGAAACCAGAAAACAGTCCGGATCTGAGGTTGTCATTGTTTATTTTAAGTGTTACTTTGTGGTGTATTTTGGACATTAAAGCTAGAATCCAAATAGCCTGGTTTTGTCAGATAAGGCAAATTGTTATTGTAAGGTTGCATTGGAGGTGATGCTGTGCCCGGCTTCTTGTTTCCCACTCCTGAGGGATTTGTCCCAGTTACGGTGTCTGCTCAGTTGGCCACGGCAACAAAGTGTTTGTGTCACGGGCACAACTCGACCGGTTTGTCACACCAAACCACTTCCAGGGAGCAAGGTGAGTGTCACATCTGAAAATCGTTATTGCATTATACTTGTTTGAATATTTATCAGCTGGCACAAAACCCATATTTACTTGTTCCTGAATGTTAATTATAATAATTTGTTTTTATGATTCACTTCATTGCAATACAGCAGCATCAAGTGATGTGTCAGTTCTACTCAATGCTGGTTCACTGTGTGTGACACATTAGACTAATTACTGCATAAAAACATTAAATGTAATTGAGAGCTGAGTAAGAGACGGGCTAGAGTCCCCCTCCTCCCTCTAACCTATTTACTTCAGCCTTCACCGGACCGATTTCAGCTTTGAAACTTTTAACTAAATTACTATTGATTCCAGAGTGGAAGAGCGAGTGCCTAGGCTTCCATTTTAGTGGTTAAAGTGGGTGCAACAGCTCACCACCGATCAGGAAAAATCAGATTTCTGTTTGCTGATGAGCAAGACCTTTCTTGCAACATGTGCGAGGCCTCAGCAGACACGGTTCTAATTATGACCTGGTCCCTTCCCGGCAGAAATTAGGTCACATGCAGACATGATACCTCATAAAAAGGGACCAGGATGATGGTGATGGCTCGTTCTCCTGCCAGATTCATATGTGATCACCCTTTCCTTGAGGGACGAGGGAAAAGAGGGGCTGCAGCAATGCCATATCCCCTGTCCTGGGCTCTGTCTCAGGGGATCTGAGCTTGGAGGCACCATCTTTTTAAAATGACACTTCAGTGATGGCAGCTCAAGGTCCTCCAGCTTGTTAAAGGAGAAGAGATAAGTCTGCTTCTCATTCGTTTGCTGTGAATAGGCGTATGGGAAACATCAGTAGTTTCTTGAAATAAGGCTACCAACTGTCCAGGTTTGTATGCACACGCATCAGTCAATTGGTTAAAGGAAAGGCATCCTTGAACGGAATGGCAATTATAGCACAATGTGTTAGTCTGCTTTATATTTGAATCTGACAAATTAAGCATATCGCTTGCTTATTTTCAGTAAATCCTGTTTAGGTCTTGCAGGTTTTACTTGTTTTACAAACGGACAGGGTCTCTTTTAAATGAATTATTTACTGTGGTGAACTACTTTTTAGCATACATAGCTTGAACTGTAGCTTTAACTTTAATCATGTGATAAAACTGCCAATATCTGATGTTGTTTACAGAAATTTATCTCAGCGCAGCTTTTAATGTTTTGAAAATTATGCATTTTGCCAGAGGCGAGATTAAAATAATTTAATTAAAAATAATTGCCTAAATACAGATTTTTTTATGCCATTTTATTTGCTTTGATTTATTTTGTTAATTTGTTTACTTAAAACCTATTTAAATTTCAACATGTCTAATTATTAAAATGTCAAGATGTGTTGTCATCCATCAAAATGAGAACAACAAATGACTTATGACCTCTTGCCTAAAATAGTGAGATATAATTTGCAACTTAAATGCGGAAAAGTGTAAATAATTGATATAATCCCACAACAGGATTTGTGTATATCCACAGGGCTAGTTGGGCACCACGTCAAGGGTACACTAGAAAGGCAGTGGCTCACTTATTATTTCAGCAGGTCTCTGGAGCAACGTACGCTGGCGCTAGATTAGAAATTTTAATTAAAGTGAATGAGGCTGGTAAACTAGAGATTTGAATTTATTGCCAGTGGCAAATTTGTTGGTTCTCTGCTCTTTTTATCTTAATTGATTTTTTTTTATTGAATTTGTTTTTTAATTTTTGCACTTGAGAATTGCTGTTATTGTCTCAATGTTCTGTTGTGGTGTTGAAATGTACACAATGTGTTTGTAAGTGGTACAGGGCCTAGTTTGCTAAGGGCTCTTGCACTATAGCCAGTATTAAATTCTGATTACACTGAGACCTAAATGTATTAGTTTAATAGTCACTTTGATTCAAGTGCATCTTGTACCCCAAACAGATACTATTTCTTTATACCCCCCATCCAAAATCGCCAGCACCTTAAGCTCTAACAGGCACTAGACAGCATCTTTATCAGCAGTGTACCTCCTTCAGGATTACCACTCAAAATCCTGTCATTCTCTCATTAAAAAACTGGATAAGAGGATAACTGTCTGATTGGGAGAGTAGAGACGAGATGCCTAAAAACCCTTTAACACCTTCAGAAACCAGATTGTCTGACTTTGAAATGAAAAGCTGTGAAATGAGGATGGATTAGAGAAATGAATTTGACGGTATTTGGACACGGACCACATCCTAATGAATGACAGACCCCAGTGTAACGCGGTTGAGGTGCAATATAATGATTCTTTTTCCCCAGCTGCTGCTTTACAGCTTTGGACAATAAATGTCAGTGTTTTAATGCAGTTACAGCCTCTGGGGCTCGCTGGACCCCTGGATAACGGCGGTCCCCCCATCGATTTTTGCTAGGCAGTGACTTACCACGCAGATTAATAATTAATTTGGCAGATACTGAATCACACACTGTAGGTGCAGCAGAGTGCTCACACCTTCATACTCAAGCCCACCTAAAAAAATGGATGGTCTTGTTGAACAGTTTCATTGTAATAAATGAAGGACTCTAAATTAGATGATTGTAAAGCAATAAATGTGTCACACTGTGTTTGTTGTTACATTATGCTTGAGTATTGATGCTTGAAAAATATACCACCCCATGTGGCAGTATTACTGTACTATTTAAAGAAAGATTTGTTACACTTTGTTATACTATGCTACTGTAAATTAAATAACACAACACTTGTGTATAAAATCTTCACTATTTTTGCAACACAATTCCAGTCTAAGCCTGATAATTGTTCCAAACAGTTCAGTTGTTTGGCAACCTAGTCTCTGATAGGAAATATAAAACAATGTCCCTCGTTATTAGGAGTCCATAAAGGTGCCTTGTTTTATTGTTGCAGTCAATACTTGTAGCCTTTACTGGTTCTTGTCTAGGTTGTGGTTTTCTTTGTTGCTTTGTTCACCTTTCCCTAAGGTCTGTCATTATTATCTTGAATTGTAAACCTTTACCCACAATTTGAGTCAAAGACCTTGTCTTTAATGCGGCTCAAGTAAGCTGATGGTATTCTCTGAAAACAGCATTTATCGGGTTACTGTGGGATTTCACCTTTTGTTGATGCAGGTATAATCCTGTAAGGCCAGTCAGGGTGATAAATGTTGATTTTAGAGTGTGTGGGGAAAGTCATGCAGTGTGCTTATTTCCAGCAAAATGAGCAGATTGGGGAAAATATTCATATTTGACCTTCATTGATATGCCCTTCCTGAGGTAATCAAAGAAAGAGCCATGCTGTGTTATTCATCTTCAAGCAGCCTGACTTGTCTCACTGATTTTTCTTTCTAAACTGCATGGACACCATGTTGAGGGGGGCGTTACACCCTCACACGTGATTAGCAGAAATGTTGCTTGTATGGCAAGTACACACATGAACAGACTGATCACACACTGTAATTTATGGACTTGCTCCAAATAATATTGATATTATGGCACATGCCCTAGTTCCTTCTATTTCCTTATCTGTACATTATTCCTTGTCTCCTGTACCCTTCACCTGTCGTCCTTACGTCCCCTTATCCCACTTTTCCCTTCCCCTTTCCTATTTATCTTCCTTTCCTCTGTATGTTTCGGCATCCACTCATCTTTCTTGCTACCCTGTCTACCCCCTTTATCATCAATTACTCTTGCTGTGTGTTTTCATTACTTACCCAAGCACTCTTGGTCTGTACAGAGTCACTAACTCTGTGCATTTTTTTTCTTTATTTATGTCTCATCTTTTTCTCATTTTTTCCCCACAGTATGCCTCAGCTGGATGTCTGCTCTCTCTCCACCACAGCGAGAAACCGGAGCATGAGGAGGTGTGTGAGTTCCGCCCATACACCTGCCCTTGCCCAGGGGCCTCCTGCAAATGGCAGGGCTCCCTGGAGGCCGTTATGCCACATCTCATGCACGCCCATAAATCTATTACCACCTTACAAGGGGAGGACATTGTCTTTCTGGCCACGGACATCAACCTGCCAGGAGCAGTGGACTGGGTCATGATGCAGTCATGTTTCGGCCACCACTTCATGCTAGTTTTAGAAAAGCAGGAAAAATACGAAGGACACCAGCAGTTCTTTGCCATTGTGCTGCTTATTGGCACGCGAAAGCAAGCAGAGAACTTCGCCTACCGCCTTGAGTTGAATGGCAACCGTAGGCGGCTCACGTGGGAGGCCACGCCGCGCTCAATTCACGACGGCGTAGCAGCAGCCATCATGAACAGTGACTGTCTTGTATTCGATACCTCTATTGCCCACCTGTTTGCCGACAACGGCAACCTGGGTATCAACGTCACCATCTCCATGTGCTGAGGTGGGTGTATGAGCCCGAAAGAAGGCTTTTCCAAGTGATCGACCCTGGACAACTGCAGGTCCCAATCATACAGTGGGGTCTGAAGACAATGAGTGGGAGATGTATACATTTGTGTATATTTCTGTTCAAAACTCATCCGCTCAAACAGCGCACACTGAAGTTTCACTTGTAGGTTAGCATGCTAAACGGATGACAGGGGTTGTTCTTAAGTTGCCTAGGGGTTTGGTAAGATTTTGCCATGCACACCCCATAGACACCAAGATCTCCACCTTCACAACCATTTGATTACACCAACAGTAGGGCTTGGTGGCTTAGTGACTAGAATGTTTTCTGTCAATGTTTTGCTAAACCACAGGACCTTATGACCAGAGGGGCCAGATTCACAGAAATCAAGATAATCTGATCAGTCAGGCCTCAGAGATGCGTAATTTGGGCAGAGTCTAAGCGTAATGACATAACACTTGCCTCAAAAGCTACAAAACCTTTGTGTATAAAAATGCACTGACTGCTTTGATTTTCTCCCAGAATATGAGATTGAATCAGGACAATTGTACATGGCAGTGTAAAAAACATCTGGAGGTAATGTTTGTTAATATATCTTGATGAAACAGTGTCCAGTGCTAAGGATGTGTGTGAGAAAATAAAATTCACTTGCAAAATGGCTGTATAGCTACCATGTTTAGAAACAGACCTCTTCTCCATGTTCTTCATTTGCCCTAACATCTTTAATAAACATATCTTTGCTGTCACAACATAGCACAGAGAACAATTTGTGAAACTTTTACAGAGGAGTGCTGGTCAATTGTCAGTAAACAGAACATGTTTTGATCATTAGCTACAAATATGACTATATATTGTATTTGCTACTTAATTTTTTTTAACTATATACATGTTTCTCACCACCTTAGCCACTTAATGTATGCTGTCCTGTCACCAATGACCATGTGTAAACAATTTAGGCTTTGTATTGTATTGTTCGTGTTTGTATTGTCTTCATATTGGGGGTAATTGGTGAGGCTCAAATGTTTTGTAAATATACCAGTAAATCTGGTTTTGTTGATATCTGTTGAACTATTACTTCTCTGCAAAACCAGCTGTTTAGTCTAGACTGAACTTTTGTTTATTCAAGTTCTTTTCAAAATCACGCAAGATCTGAGCGATTATTTACTCACCCCTTTGGTCAATGAACCCACATGCCTTACTTGTATACAAACTGTCTTTTGAAGTCTGCCTTTTTCCAGGACTCTTTCTCAAGTTCAGGTCACAATCCAAACCTCCAGTGTCTTGTAAAGACTTGGAAACTGACTTAAATTTAGTGGCATTATGGGTTGAAAGGACATATGTTCACAGGTCGACCTGCTGAACACTGTTCAACAGGAATATGGAATCTAGCCTCTCAAATCAAATACCTCCAGTGTCTGTTCAAGAACAGCTTTGATATCCGTGTAAGCAGGTGGTTAAAGAGATCCCAATTTTGATGCACAATGGCTACTCTTCACTCTTTTTTTATCCATCTGCAATTTAAATTTTTTACTAATCAGTTATAAAGGAATTGTATTCTGTTTTGTTGATAAATTTCTACGTCATGTAGACCCATAGAAAAGATGTACATGGTGAGCTCACGTGCTTTGGTCAGTGTTTGTTCCACAGATGTACGGTCTGACTCTTGCCCCCCCATGCATGTGTTCTCAACATGCAGTTGTCATGACAACTAAATATGCTAATGAGAAATCTAGCTAATTCATTCCAAGAAGAAAATTCTTGTACATTATTTTACTGAATGTCCGATCCTATTTTGAATCTTTTGTAGATTTGTAATTATAAAAATGAATTTGATTAAATTAAAAGAAATTTACACTTATGTATTTAATTAACACTGATCATTCTATCTGAAATCTTAACAAAAACAGTAAATTGGATGGTTTAACAGCATGCCTAATACTAAAGGTTCTGTATAAAAAGTAGATGTGTGTTAAACAAAATGGAGTACCAGCATGTAGATCATAGGCCCTGAAGGGAGCTCCAAGCACAGAATCTATGTTGGGTGTAATGGTGACAATTATGACTTTGGCCTCACATTGCAAAGCTTGTGCAATAAACAGTAACGTTTTTTTTGTAAATAATCTGCAACAAAGAGAAAAAAATAACCATATTAAATTTGCACATTTAGCCTAATATCTTTGGAATTTAAATGATATAAAGTAATACACAACCAGGCACCAATTGTAGATTGTGTTGTAGCTCTGTGACAGAGACAATATATAGTGTGTTAAAATAGACCACCAACCATCTGTCTCTCTTCCATGGTATTTCAGGGTCCCTTAAACAGAAGTGAACTCAAAACTGAATAAATGCATGTTAATGAAGTGAGCAGGTGGTCTCCAGAGCTATGTGCCATGCCTTACAATCAAGCCATCAGGATCAATATTGAGTAGCACATCCTAATGAACTCATGAATAAACAACTTTCTGTCAAGGACTAGAATACTTAACATACATGGTGATTAACTGGTGAGATTCATAGAAATATTTCCTTTGGCGATCCAGTGATAAAATTTCAGTTTTGGAGATAAATATTAGCCTTTTGCAGGTTCATCAATATGCAAAAGTATAATTTACTTAATATGGTTTTATAAGAGCATTGTTAGAGCTAGTATTTTCAAATTCATTATGCTAATATATATCTTATTGTAATAAACATCACAGAGACTAATTTTGCAAATGTCCATTTTACAAACAGCCAGTTTTAACAGCCTGGAACAATAGCTCACATTCACATCTCACTGCACCCCCAACCATTGCAATAGCCATTACTGTAGTGTATAAGACTTGGAAGTCTCACCAAAGTCTACATTTAGTTACTGTTTTTATCATTTAAACTTAATGGATTTTACTGTGGAAAGTTATTTTACTTAAAGCCTCATTTAGGAGATTATTGATCAGTTCTTAAATTTGTATATGACAAAAACTTAAAAAAGTCAGTTAGTTTGGTAAATACTGTGATATTCATGATTCAAGGACCCAAAGATTTAAAAAAAGCATATGGGCTAAATGTGAATAAAAAACTGCTTACATCTACAGAAGACTGCTACATCCAAAGACTTGATGAAGTTACAGCTGTTTGTATTTTTAGATACAGGTAACATCCCATTGAGACCTTGTCATCTGTATTTTTGATAGCAAATTCAAAACAGGGTTGGTGAGACATTTAATTTCACAGAGGCGTCAAGACGTCACGTGGCCATACAGTGTACGCTATAAAAGTTCAGCACAAACACAAGTTTGACCCTTAACCTTGAGTATTGATCTGAATGTTTACTGTCTGTGACTCCTGATTGGCCATTTATGGATTGTTCAGAACTGATCATTGGTCATGAATAGAACTAGATTGAATGAATAGAGTGATTCACTTATTTTAAAGAATAATGTGAACCATGAAAAACCCTAACTCTAAACCCAGGCATTCCCTCTTGTACTAACTGTAAATTGTGTTTTGCTAAAATCATTTATTCTGAGCATACCAAGGTATGTTTTGATTGTTATAAACCCTGTTTCAGAAAACAGATGCTAATTTTCCAAATTCAATAATTACAGCATCCACATTTTCTAGTCTTCACCTTAATATTTAGCTCAGTGTTAACTAATGAATTCTGTTTATTTATTCAGAATATAATTGCGTAGTTTTGTTTTACCTTCTCTTGCTAGTTTATTAAATATGTTGATGTGGCTCTAGAGATTTTTCTAAATAATATAAACGGAGAAATGCTGTTGTTTCCTGTTGAGCGGGTTTAAATGGGTTATCTGTTTGGTCTGTTGTAATTACATTTGTTTTCTACTGAGCACTTGCCCTGACCTAAATGTCTTTTAATAGATTTGGTTGTTGTACTTTGATAGCATCATCTTGATTTTTCTGAAATGTTTTCAGTTGTCACTGTTCAGCAAGACACTTTTGGGTCCTTGTACCATTTAAAATCAAATAAAGTTTATTTATTTGTCAATGAGTGTGTGAAATATTATTAACATTCAAGGGAAATGTACAGTCATTATCGTAAAATAAATCTGACTGGTGATGAGGAACGTTAGGTGGACTGTCCTGCTTACTACACTGCAACCTGGCAAATAAATGTAATACTGAGCTGAAATTACTTTATCTGGTAGGTTGGTTTAAAGCTTGGTTGGTTGCTATGAAAAGGTGCCCAATACAATGTAGAAAACAATCAGCATAAGCAATAAAATGAACATATTTACTGTTTAATAATAGTTACTCAAATATATTTTCTATGATGCAGCATGCCTTCTATCCAGTTCTTTTTCATCTAATTAATATCAATGTCTTAATACTTTCATTTTGTTGCTTTAACTGGGGACTCAGGCTTCTACCCAAGGTTTTATTATAATTAATACAAAAGTCTTTGAAAAACCATTTTGGACAATAGATAACCACTGGCTTACGATTGAGATTACGATACAGCTAACAAGCGGGCACTGCGAGTAACTGACAAATCATAATTAAGTATTCCAGAGAGCCATATAATAAAAAATTCTTTAAATTTTCTGAGGAACACTTAAATAAAAATAATCTCCCAATAAAACTGGGAGTTCATTTTAAATGCAAAATAATTAAAAGAAAAAGTTTATTTTATTTGTGTAAATATCTTTGTGTTTAGTTTCACCTGTGTTCTCTTTCCCGACTGTGATCTCTCTGTTTGGCAGTCTCTGTCTCTATCCCTGTCTCGCTCTTTGTTCCTTCCTCCATCCCTGTCTCATTCTCTCTCTCTGTCACTACCTCTTCCTGTCTCTGTTGTCACGCTGTTGTGTGTCCTGTATTTCTCCTCTTTGTTCCTGTCTGTCTCTCTCAGTTCTCCTGTCATCTCCATGCCTCTTTCTGAATCTGTCTCTGCCACTTTGTCTTGTCTAAGTCTGTCCTCCCTGTGTTCAGCTGGTCCTCTTACAGCATACATCTCGCCGCATCCTTCTCTTTCTTTACTCTGAGAGGTAAAGATGATGACATCAGTTCGTGTTTCATGTTTATAATGTTTTTTTCTTTCTCTTTATTCTGAAGTCAAACATTGTATCACATTGTATAACACTGTAACATTGTGCAACAATTTATCCTTCAGAGGCATCATAAGGCATACAAGAAATCTAATTATCATTAATAAAATCATGAAGTACTACGACAAATAACTTAAAGATTAAAATGTCCCCTCCTAAGCTGCAAAAACAGCCTGTTCTGAACTTCTGCCATTTAGTCACATTACACAGATGCATCAATATATGCCAATATATTCACACCCATGTGGAAAAGTTAAAAGCCAAATATTTTGCTTCTCCTGTATGTGTGCCAACATAAAAAACAACAACAAAAAACAAACTTTAACTAAACTAAACTAAAACTTTACTTTAAAGTGTAGTTGAACCTCTTCCCGCTTACATAGCGTATTTATCCTTAGACTCTGACTCAGAAGAGGAGGTACTTTAGGAGTGCAGCCCTCTTCTCGCAAACGTTTAGTGACTACATACATGTCAATTACATACTTTGTACAGTCTTTAGGTGGTCGATAATTTGCAACATGGTTCACACATATGGTTCGGCCCTTAATCTTCTACATCAATGTTGGCAATCTCTCCATACCTGAACCAAGATTCACAAAGGTGGATTAAAGCTGCACAGAACAGAAAACAGAAGTACTGATTATTCGGCAAGGAAAGAAGGCGTGTTTGAAATACAGGAAGAAGAATGTGGGTTTGAACAGGACCCATTGAGAGAATACACAGATGATGTCTCCTTCTGTCAGCTTGTATGGAAATTCATCTGTAAATCACCATAATTAGTGAAAGTGAAAGTGACCTATTCGTCAGAATATGGTAACCCATACCTGAAATCTGACCTCTGCATTTAACCCATCAATGGTGAGGAGTGAACACACACTACAAGTCGTGAACACACACATGGAGCAGTGGGCAGCACTACTACTGCACCCAGGGAGCAATTGGGGGTTAGGTGTGTGTGAACCAGCAACCTTCCGATTACTAGCCCAGCTCACTAACCGTAATTAACATGCGAACATATTTGTGTTTTGTGCACTTACCAGCTATACGGTACTGCATGGGTCAGTTTTCAAGGAACAGTTTTATTTACATAAAGCGTTGTCAAATTATTCTGTAAATTATAATTTTTTTTAAGTGTCATAAAATTGCCTCTTGAACTGATCAAAGCGTTTATTTAAACAACCATGAACAAACAGCACTTTACAATTCCAGGTCAAATAAGCATTATTGTACACTACGTACTACTGTGGGCTCCTAGAAAATTGCATTAAAAGTCAAATGGACAGTGTAATAGGCGACTGCTGCCACCATCTGGCAAAATGAAACTGTTGTTTGGGTTGATCTAAAGGAAAGCCTATCAAATTCATTCAGAAAGTTTACGATGCTCCTGAGGTGCCTCCTCCAACTTCAGTCTAGGTAGGCAATGCACTGGGTTTTGAAACACAACCACAATGTTACAATTCAAGAATCCATTCGGCATTCACTAACCGACGAATATCCAGGCGCTGTACTTACAGACTGTATGCCACAACTTTCACACCCAGATCAGATTTTCTTTGTATTCATCTCATTGATGAGTTTAACTTTGGTCAGCGGACTGTATCTATTTTACCAAGGATATTTTCTTCCAAAAATAACTTTCTGATGAAGGTAAAATATTTGGTGGACAGAAAAATCTATTTGCTTTACTTACCTTATCACATATACTTTTCATTTTATAAAAAATAATCATTCGTGTTGTATGGCCAAAGAAACAGATAATGGACTCACGGTCGTATAAGTTTTATATTAACGGTTTCTTAATGTTTCCGTTATTTCAATGTTCTTGTTATTTACGGTGTTTATAAACTGTTCATCATGAATTGCTTATAGATTGTTAGGTCTTGTGCAAAATTCACTTTTAGCAACAGACTATTTACTATTAAGTCGTATAGTACATATATTCTCAGAAATTATTTAGCCTAACAAATGTATCATTAAAAATATAGGGAGATATTTGCCAATGAGATATATACAATAAAATTAACAATTTAACTCTAATTATTCTGCAGTCATACCGGAATTATTTAATTCCGATTATTCCGGTCCCGGTTTAAAAGGCGAAAGGGATTGTGGGATTTGTAGTTCACAGCTAAGCAACCTTAGAGGTAACCTCGAGATTACACGTAATTGTGACGTTTGTTACCTGAACACATGATTTAAAGTATATTTCTGAAACTTCACAACACTACACCTTAAGAAGAATACAATAATATATTTATTAAGAATGTAAGCCTATTTATATTCAGATTATTAAAACGTAATTGCCATTTAAAAAATTACCATACACACGTTCACACAAAGAATAAAATAAGTCAATAATAACAATACAATATTATTCATTAAAAAAAAGTACACATGAAACTGTTTTACTTGTCACACAAATAATTCCAGGTATATTTTCTTTTTAAAAACAGAGTTAAAATCATCTTTTGATTAGTGGTTCTGTCCCACTGGTTGCCCTTTTGTCATTAAAGGACTTGATCATGATCATGAAAAACTTCCTTATTGATAGAAAAGATACAAGTTTCACATACTGGACAATGCATAAAACACTGTTGAATACACGAGATGATCTAATCCTGTGTTGTATTTTACAACTGACAATAAAAACAAAACGAGTGGAAATGGGACAAGACCTAAGTGCTTTGGTTATTTTAAATGTAATATGTTGCGTGCAGGAGGGAAGAAAAGCAAACAGAGCCATCTGCTGTGTTTTATGTGGAGACACTCTTGGTTCCACATCCATTAGGTGACATAGCTGTTTTCTATTTGACTGCTGATGTCAGTGACCTTTTACAGTTTCCTATGTCCTACATTCCCATTTTATTGGGAATTTTTTTCAGGATGTTCAGGAATTGTGACAGGCTCACAATAATTTAATTCGATGGGCTTTGTCTTGGCTTGACATTTTTCCACCTGAGTGAGAGTTATGTGGTCTATGTGGCATCTGTTTGATGTCTCTGAGCACGTTGTGCAACACAACCTGACTTTAATATGAGCACAGATCTCACATATCTGATTCCTCACCTCCCGTTGCCAGCAGGCATAAACAAGTGGATTGATAAGGGAGTTTGATAGTCCCAGAAGCCAGAGATGATTCTCTAGAAAGTGATAAAGTTTACATTTTGGACATAGAACCTGCACGATACTGACCACAAAGAAAGGGCACCAGCAGAGTGTGAAGCAGCCAACCAGTGTGGCAACAGTCCGCAGGGCTTTTACGTGACCCCAATAACGGCTAGGTGGCAAAAAGTTTGAACCCGCTTGCCTGGCCTGGATGCGCTGCTGGTGGCCACAGGCAATTTTCAGGATGTCCATGTAGAAATAGATGAAGACACAGAGTAAAGGGAAGAAAAAAACACAGAAGATCACAATGATGCTCTGGGGTTCGATGACTAAGAAGAACGTGCAGACTCTGTCATAATCTTCCTGCTGCATTGCTTCCACAAAGCAGGGCAAAAAGCCCACTGTCACAGAGATTAGCCACAGGGGTACCAGAGTGCCGGCAATCATCTTCTTGCTCATTAGCTGTGAATATCTCAGTGGAATCTTTATAGCCATGTAGCGGTCCAATGAAATAAGGAACATGGTGATGATTGAGGCAGCAGAGGGTGCAATGATGAAGGACATCCGCAACAAACACGTGTCTTTATTCATGGTAGCCGCCCTTCCTTCAAGCGCATCAGTAGCAATGCCTGTTATGGCCACGCCCACTAGGATGTCAGCAATGGCTAAATTTAAGACAAAGCACCAGCTCTGACAGCCCCTCTTATGGATGAGCAGAACCAGGGCAATGGCTACTAGAAGGTTGGTGCAGATGATCAAAACAGATCCCACGCTAAGAATGTAGCCTGTGGTCACTACTACTCTTTCGATCATGGCAGGGGTTGTAAGCATTGGACTTGCTGATGTCACCTTAGAGTTCTCCTTCATATTTTCCAAGGAAGTCATGTTAAAAAGGATCATCATTTCACCACATATTCTTTTGCTGTTGTCCACATAAAAGTTATGCCATTCTCAAGCCTCATTTAATTTTAGAGTTTAAAGGAGTTTAAGTATAAACAGACAAAGATACTGACTATTTTAGGAGGAAATGGAGAAAATGGACAAAGGCTGTAGATTTTTCTTCACTCCCATGGGGGACAGTAAAACATTGTCGCTCTTTGGCTGCTGTGGTTTCACTTGTCCGACCCTTGTTCTGTCTGGCTGTCATCCAGGTCCCATTAATGTATCTCAAGAGCATACTTCCTACTGGAGAAGACTATCTATAAGCACTCGATTCTGAATTGAAAAGACTTTTGTAATAAACACTTTAACTTTATTTACAAATTACAATGCTGATCATATGATGGCATCATCATCCTGAGGTCTTTATTAAAAGATTTTTAGAAAGAGCTGAATACTTTTGACTTGAGTTTCTAGAAGTTTGAGATGTTGTTTAAAGAGCGTTGCTTGCCTGATACAGTGATGAGAAGCAGATGAACTCCTGATGGTAAAAATTCATTCTCATCCTCCTGGGAACATCCCAAAAATTCAGTGAAGATTTTTCAGCAGAAGAAAAACTGTCCAGAAGAAAGATTCCAGCTGGGAATTTAGCGTTTCTCAACACATTTTTCGGTTGGCATAAGGATGAAAGCCAAGTTAGAAACAAAAATGAGCTGACGTTCTGTTGTCCATTTTGTTGGTTGCAATGTCTTTAAAGAGATGTGTTTCCACAGCCCAGTACTGGTCTTTAACCATTGATCACTTTACTAACTTTGAACAAATAAAAGGGGAAGAGAAACTGAGGAAAAAGGAGAGAGTGGGATGGGTATAGAGACTGAGTTGAGAGGTGGGCGGAACAGCGTCATGTGATTACTCATGAGTGTGGAAAATGAATAACCAGAATTATTTATGGGTGAAATAACATTTGAAAGATTTACCATTTAATGTAAATACCTCTTACATTTAATATAGTAGCCAAAATGTTCTTTTATTTTGTTTTATTGTCTGGAAAGAGTATGAATCAATTATATTGACTACATTTCTGCACCTTTAGTGTCACAAAACAGAACTGTTAAAATAATCTCTGTTTTCAATCTGGTTTTTCCTACCACTTGTTGTTGTTAACACTTGTTGTTACAGAGGAGGCCGCCGCCCCGCCTCCTCCCTGCCACCAGAGGGAACCCTCGCCAGAGTACTAGTTGCATTCCAGACTATATTTCCTATGTTCCCTGTACCTAGGGCTGATTACTTC
Organism: Botia almorhae; assembly: GCA_036877575.1. Taxonomy (NCBI): domain Eukaryota; kingdom Metazoa; phylum Chordata; class Actinopteri; order Cypriniformes; family Botiidae; genus Botia; species Botia almorhae. Next base: position 20,034 of record JAZGTJ010004945.1, read on the forward strand.
CTGTCTACCACCTGTTTGTAATTTGCCCTGCTATTTAAGCCCAGGTTCACACCACATTTAGTGCGATGTCTTGTTTTGATATGCACTACATTTCAGAGCATTTCCCTGTGTTGATTAACCGTTACCGATTGGACTGTTTATCGTTTTTGATTCTTCGCCGCCTGCCCTTTGTCTTTGCTTTGATCTCTGTTGTTGATTGTTTGCTGCCTGCCCTAACCTTTGCCTGTTTTCCTGTTGTGTTTTTGTCTCGCCCTCATTGCTCTGTTTGGATCCCACTGTCCCTGTGTCAACGTTACACTTGTCAGTCAAACACATAGCACCGCACTAAACTTACAACACTGGTTAAACCTGTGTTGCTCATGTGTTGATCAGAATGCCCAAACAACATAGTTGGACAACTTTGTGTTTTTTTGTGTTTTTTGCACAAAGAGAAATCAACCTACAAATGCCTTACATTAGGAATCTCTGCACATTATGTTCAGGACATCAATATACAATACACATGTATTATTTAAGAAGCACAAACATTCTATACATTACATGATTCACCTTTAAATTTATTACTGCAATAATAAAGCCAGTTTTT
>JAZGTJ010004946.1:0-15280 GCA_036877575.1 Botia almorhae
TTATTTCTGTGTCTGTCGACTGGTTCTCGGATGGTTGTTTATTTGCAACATAAATTATTAATTGTTAAAGAAGAGATGCAATCGCACCGTTGTATCAGTTCTCAGTGCTGTCGGTCCGTCCGGGCCTCTTGTTTTCTTAAGAGCCTGTGGATCAGTTTTTCTGGAGCTGGAGAAATATAATGATGTTTCTCCAGATGGCTCACACATCGCGTTGCTGTTGGTGGGCCTTGAAAGAGCTCTCGTATTTATCGCAGCGAGTGGACGCGTCAGATTGGGGCATCGTTAAAGACAGAGTTATAATCGCATCTCTGGAGGTCTGCGCGGTTCCTGCAGTCACCCTTTCAAACCGCCGGGCCCGTGTAAGTAAAACTGACGCTGATGATGCTCTGCGAGGAACCGTGACTCGTTCCTCTAATCCCGGCGGACAATGCCGAGAAAAGCCCAAGGGAGGAAAGACAGATGAGGTCTGTGTCCTTATCAGCCGAGCAGTCGCTCAGCGGCTGTCTGTGCAAAGCTGCAGATCACCTCCGCACGGCAGTCTGCCGTTACCGTGCATGCTCGGTGATAAGACGGTAACATCAGTCTGTTCATGAAGCAGATCGTACCTGCGCCACGTTAAACAATCAAAGACACGCGTAAGGTGCCCCGTGTGTTCACACGCCCACGTGAACGCGCCCGCATCTCCAGGGATCCCGGAGTTCAGTTCGGCAGGGAAATTTTATTTTTTTTGCACAAACGTGCCGTGCTGGGAGTTTTCCTGACGTGACGTGTTCCTAGAGGGCCAAATAATTCCTCTCATTGTCTGACTTCATCCAAACATCTACAAGGTGAGCATGCACCAGCAGTTTGTTGCAAACACAAGTATTAGGTAATATAACGTTTTGAGGCTCTACATGGGCTTCACGTTAATACCCCTAAAGCTCTTTTCAGTAGGATTATAATTGTCCTTCATGATTAATGTTGGTGCATTATTAAATCAGTGGTTGTGTGTGTTTTTCAGGGGCATGAAGCTGGTCGGGTAAATGCGCTCATTTGTGGCTGTGGGATGCAGAGGCCAGTGGAAACTGCCCCAGCATTTGTAAATGGAGCCAAAAATCTGGTCCGGAATGGACAGAAGTGAACTGTCAGAGGAGAGGAGTTCAAAACATCCAAACTAATTAGTTCCACATGACCTTTGGACGCATGGATCCTAAAAATGGGTGCGCAGAGGAATGTGTTTATTTTAAAATGTTTTCACACTAAATGAGTGCAGATAAAATGCACTTGCCAAAATCTGCCATGGTAACCAAACTGTGGTATCTTGTATGCACTACACATTTACCATAGTAACTATAATACATGCATACAGTACATATGTAGACCAGTAAAGCACCTTAGGCTGATCCATGCTGTTTCTTCAGCAGGGACAGCAGGTCGTTCCGATCACTGATTAATCTACAGTTTGAGCAGAGCACTGCCATTTGGCAGGAGGGGCCTTCTACCAGAAGGTCTCCAGAATGATTAATAGTTCTCCACTGTTAGCCCACGAGCTATTATTTCTCCTGAACCTGTGCTTGACCCAAAACTCTCTTGGGATTAAACATTTTCATATATTAACAAGGTAATATTAGTCCAAAGGAAAAAGAAAATGTTGTTTCTGCAGTTAAATAACTAGATTTCTGTAACTGCTGAAGAAGATTCGAGTGTTTCTTGATTCCCTTTTGTATCTTTATATTCAAGGTGAAAATTCACTGCAATTCACCAACATTCTCAACTCCAACCCGAAAACCAAGAGCGTAAACTTGGAACGAAACTCAATTAAGTCAATTCACCCACGGGCATTCGCTGGTGCTCATCGACTGATGTTTCTGAACCTGCAAGGAAACCAAATGTCCAAACTCCCAGTGAGGGGCTTCAAAGACCTCCTGAATCTCTGTTGGGCCAGACAAGATAGCTGCTCTGAAACCTAATATGTTTTCTGGCATGAGGAACCTCTCGCGTCTAGATCTGCCCCTGAACGCCTCACTGTGCTCCCACCAAATGCCTTCAAACCTCTGATTTCCCTGAAGGTTCTCGATTTATCTCCAAACCGTATCCAAAGAACAACATTTGAACAACAACACACTGAGGAATATCCAGGCTGGGACCTTTGGGTCTCTAACTGGTCTTGAGATGTTGGTGCTGGACAACAATTTGCTCTCCACACTCCATTCATGCCTGAAGGTCTGTCCAACCTTCAGGAACTCTACATCCAAAAAAATGAGATTGGGAGTCTCCCAGCTGATGTTTTCCGTCACACGCCTAAACGAACTCACGTGTCAACGTATCATTGATGGCAACATGTTAGCCAACATGCAAGGTAAGAACCTCATTAATCCAACCACAGGTTGTTATTTGCATATGATTGTTGCTAATATTATTAGCTCAACAAATCTTTTTATGCAGAAAAATTACTTTTACATTTTACTATTGGATACAGTTCAGCTGTGTTTTGGAACTTGGTAGCTGGTCCAAGGTGGACATGAGCAGATTGAGCTGCTGCTGTACTATTACTGTGTTCCAGCTGGTAGCTGGTTTGTTGTTTGTTGGTCAGATTGCATGAACTGTTAACCAGCTTGGAGTAACTATTGACCAGCTTAGACCAGCTAAAAACCCACTGCCATGTTCCAAAATACGACCAACATCTTAAACGAAATTTCTGGCGTTAGTTTCTTCTTCATTACACAGAACCTCCAATTTTGTGTTTGGAAAGCTTGATTACAAATGAAGTATTTTATTTATCTGATGTAACATTAGTCACATCTGTGATTGATTCAGGACTGAAGAAGGTGTATCTGTCTGATAACCCATGAAAATGTGACTGCAGGCTACTAATCTTCTTCTGCGAAGACCTCGGTGTGTTAGTCCAGAAGAGGTTTGTGAGCGACCGATCCACCAGCTGAAACCTGAAGACCTTCCCTGCAGAGCCTAGAAACCCCCTCACCTCTCATATACCACCACAAATGACCTCCAGAAGTCAGGAGCGCAGCATAATAACTGTGTGATCTGTTCAGAAAATGAAAGGTGATACTTCACATGACTCCAAACACAATGACTCTGACAGGTTAATGATAATATCGCGTGTACTGCAGATAATCATCATTTTCACCCACGCCGCTCGACTCAACAGAACCCTCGACAAAGCTGTAGAGTTTAAATTTAACATTTAAACGTTGACTTTAAATTTAGACTGGAAATTCTACGGTCGCATAGACTTGTTTATAGGTTATATATTTTGTGTTTTATGTATCCGAAGTATATTTTTATTGTCTGTTTTTAATCGTCACTTACGTAAAAGACTTCATCTATAATATCATCTAGTTGTGGGCAACTGGTCCTTCGGGGGCATTTTTAAACGAACAAAAAGTGCCCCTGAATTGCTGTATGATGTTATATCTGTTGTTCAATGGTTTGTCATTAAAATCAATGAATATATGCGTCACAGACATATACAGTATATACTAAATAAATGCGTCTTCTGGTCCTTAAACTGCAAATGCACTTGTGCAGATGAGGCAGTGAAGCTTATAAATAGCAGTTAGAAAACCGCTCGGCTCAGAGGGCGACCGCAGACGTCCAGCACCACCTGGGACTGAATTCCTCATCGGGTTGTTACAGCTGAATAAGTTTCCTTTGAAATCACCGTTCCATCTCTAAATTCCTCCTGGAGCGCCGAGACTGCACCTCAGAAAGTGTCGGGAAAGTCTTACACACTGTGCCTCTTTTCCTGCTTTGCTGGTAATGTCGATGATAAAAGTTTAAAATATGACATTTATGCATCTGGCAGACGCTTTTACAATGCGCTTACAGTATATGTTTTATCAGGGGCATGTGTTCCTTCGGAATCGAACCCCGACCCACAAGCACCGACCAGCTGTTACTGCAATACCAATTGAGCTACAGGAACACAATTTAAATCAAATTAATTAAATGAATGGCAAGCAAAGACAGAGGGAGGACAAGACGGTCACATTGACGTACCTACATGTCATCACATACTATGCAAAAATAACCATGCGGAAATGCACATTTGCAACATGCATTGTTGCAGTTTGGGTGTCACAGTCTGTGACTGTATAGCAACTGTCTAACTTTCCGAACAAAACATAATTACTGGTGCATTGTGGTTTTGTGCATAACAAGATACTCCTTTAACACCTAATTTCCCCCGGCATTGCCATGGCAACCGTTGCTTGTAGTAGGCAGCTCCTGCGGATAACTTACCCCTCACTGCATCACCTTCTCAACCAGCTGTTACATGCTCGGCGTCCTCCAACAGGCGTGTTTACGCTAATAGATTTACAGTGACAAATATGCAGGATCCTGGCCTCAAATAAACAGCCACTAAACTGGTTAAAAGCAGCTAACACTGATGCATTCATCATAGCTGGTGAAAATGCCGTCTCACTGTACTTCACAGAATATATCTGCATTAGTTAGAATGCCACTGAGGGGAAAGAGATAAATGGTTTGTCTTGTCTCCCCTTTCAGTGCACAGTATTGTGGTATTAATGCATAAAAAAGAGAGGAAGAGAGAAGGAATGGAGAAAAAGAAAAGAGAGAAAGCGAGAATGAGAGAGAACATTTGTCGAACTCTAGATGGGCTTTCACATTTCCTCTACGTTCATTTAGTTCCATCCAGAGATGATGCTTATCATGGAGCTCTGATGCTCTGCTGGTGGGTCCATGTGGTTCTAGGTCACCTCATCTACACCTTAAAGGGACAGTTCACCCAAAAATAAAACATTTACCTAATGTCATGTCATTCCAAACCTATATGATACCATCTCCCACTGATAGAGGTGAAGACCAAAACGACACTTGCAATGAAAAGTAACATGGAGTGAAAACCAGCATATTGGTACATAACTAACAGGAGAGTTTCATTTCAATGTCTGTTGCAATAAATTCAATGTTCCAGTGTTGTTCAACAGAGTAATATTTCCAAATTCAGATGGCTGATATATCTTAAGCAGCTCTGTTAAGTCGAGGGTTTTTGAGATGCTTCATGACTCACTGAAGCTGTACATTACTGTTATATAAACTACTGGCTCGCTAACAGCCTCAGACAGCTTTAGCATAACTTCAGCCGAGATTTTCTTATCCCTTCTCCAATGCATAGCTTGGCAAATGTTATATGTTCGAGGTGTTGTGCTAATTTTATCCGAGACTAGCTAAAACGACACACTGTGTGCCTGTCAGGAGCTCTGAACAGTTTTGAACTATTAGCTAAGTATTAGCGTCACGTTGGCTAACCGCTAGTTGTCCATAAGTTTACTTTTTGATAAATGCTGTGAGATTTTACCACAGTGAATTAATATACACAGCAGTGCAGATGAGAAACCTGTGCAGGAGAAAACATAAGTGGGTTAGTACCTTTGGGTTAGTTTACTATCCGGTTGGCAATGAAAGGCTTTTCTGCCTCGTGTCTCCCCGACTCAGATCAATTTAAGTTTGGCACCGTTCATGTGCTGGAGGAGAGGAGACCCATCTGGGTTTCTCTGAAGGAGCTTCCTGCTCTGGTTCTTGTGTATGAAGTTTATCAGCTGCGTTAGAAGCGAGAATGCCTCTGTTTTCCAGTAATAATGTCTTGAAATATCTGCACATCTTCCAACAAACTAAATTTGCTGTGAGAGCAAAGCCGTCGTAAAATAACAATTATTTAAAACTATATATTTTGAATTCGTTTTACTTTTCGTACCCTTTACTGTAAACTATAACAAAAACAAACGATTTGAAAAGAGATATGAATATCAGGATATCGTCTTTTTTGCAGTGTGCTACATTTATGTCATGCACTTATACAGAGAGCCGTCTTGTGTTCTATAAAAACTGAGACTAGATAAATATGGGGTTACACATTTTACCGCTGTTATATGCAGGATAACAGGTGTGTTTACATATCAGGAGTAAGATGTGTGTGTGCAACCCTCCCACTCAACAGACCCCTCACAACTGTTTCCTCGTCTGTCAGGGCCGTCAGTCACAGCCAATGAAAGCATGCACATAAACAGAAATTTAATTTCACACAGCGCTAAAGACTGATTGGAAAACGTCTCCTAATATTAATTGTTATTCCGTCTTGTGCGCATCATCCACCTTTCTCTGTCTGGCCTCTTCTGTACGGCTGTCCATCCCTTATCTGTGGATGTAGATGGGGGGGGTTCAGGTTTAGTAAATGCTCTTTTTTAATTGTTTATGAGGATTACAGAGAGCCTTTCTGAAACACTTGCCATCAGTTCACACATGTATACACTGCGTGTACATGCATGAAAGTGTAAATTACGTTTCTAAAGTAAAATAAGTGTTGGATTACAATCTGTGCTTGTTACGGTTTTCAGCTGTTGTATTTTTATTTGCTTGCCGATATTAGCAGATATGATGATTTGGGGAGAAAGTTGCTGACTGTGGTTCCAGTAGAACTTTCTGACAGCTGCACTGCAGCTCTGGACGCTGCGGGATTTACAGTCACCGGCATGATTAAGATTAATTGAGGATTCATTGTTTTTTTGGACAGAATGTTCTCTAGCACTTTCTCGCCCTCCAGCGCTTAAACATCATTTTCGATAGCCGTCAAAACCAAGTCATAACCTATTGTGTTTTAGTTGTACCAACTGCGTCATCGGCGATTACGTCAAACGAATTGTATTTCTCCTCGATCATGAATTTCTCCATAAATCTTGTTTTTTAACAATGCAAATCTGTGTAAAGCGCTGTATCAACACACTTGAACACAGTTTTAAAGTGAATTCAAAGTGAGCACACTTTGACACTCAGTGTGACTTTTCAAGGTTTGCCTGCATTAAGGAATCTGATTTACACATTCTCCCAGTGTCAGAATTCTCAGTTACGCTGCCTACCGCTGCGAGTCCAGATTGTGCGCTTCACTTGCTGTTTACATTGGAATGCAAAACCAAATCCCATAGGTATGTCAATAAAACCGAAACAGTCTTTATCAAACGCACAGTGAGCAACAACTCCAAAACACACCAAACAGAAGTCGCATACTGTTTGGTGAAGGAAATGTTTTGGTTCACAATTTTGGGGCCTTAAAGGAACAGTTCACAGAAAAATGAGAAATCCCCTTAAGGCAATCTATCAAGTGTATATGACTTTCCTCTCTCAGCCGAACACAATCAGAGATGTGTTATATAACATCCTGGCTCTTCTCAGCTTTATAATGGCAGTGAATAGTGCCCGAGATTTTAAAGCTCCAAAAAGCCCATCATCCATCATTAAAGTAATCCATACGACTCCAGTGGGTTAATGTCTTCTGAAGTAAAACTGTATTTTTTTTAAGAAAACTGAATATTTGAGATTATTAAGAACAAATCCTAAATAATCCTACAACACCTTTTCTCTAGCTCACCGTACCCTTGAGTTACTGTGATAAGTTGTATCTGTTTGGAGGCTTTGCTCCTCTGGAAGATAAATTACATGAATCATAAATTGAAGGATGCGGTATTCCGATTTATGGAGGTGGACGATGTACTCTGACATGAGACAGAATGCCTATTTTGTGTTGTAATAAAATTTTGATGTACATTGCCATGGCAGCTACATTTATTAAAGGGTAATGGGGCACTTTACTTTGGAGCAGTTGTAAGATTGTTCCAGTCTCAGCCGGGTTAAGGTAGTGAACTGCTGCCAGTATCTGTGCTGGAGAATGTCAACAATAAATGGTTTTGACTGTCTTTGTTTAAATGGCAGTTTATCTTGATTAAGGTACATACAGGCGGACTGTGAAATGACAAACAAAACAAAGCTGAAAGCATCTTTTAAAATAGTTTCTGTGTATGTCTCTCTCTCTCTCTCTCTCTCTCTCTCTCTCTCTCTCTCTCTCTCTCTCTCTATATATATATATATATATATATATATATATATAAATATCTACTCATATATATATCAATATAAACCTTTATGAGTTTTGTCTGTCTGTGGAGCACAAAGGAAGAAATCCTTAATTTAAATTAACTTTATCGGGAAAGTTGAAATAAGTTTCATATTTTTAAATCTCCCTCAGGGCATGAACTAAAATAACCAGTAAAACCAGCTTTTTTTAAACTATAGAACTTTCAAAATGACGTTTTTCATGTTTGTTACTTAATGGAAACGTTAGGGATACGTTCTCTTAACCTAAAATCGTTAGCTGGGAACCAGTTTTCTCATAGACATCTCGCTCTGTACGAGTTCATTATGAAATAGACGTCTGTGACCTTTCAGGCGACTGGAAAAGGTCGTCAAGTCTCTGAAGCAAATCTCAGTGGAGATCTTGTGGTTATCAGACTGTTTAAAGCAGCTGCTCTCAGACGGAAGAGCTGCATCACGGCTGGAGCTGTAAGCTCACTGAGGTCTAGGAAAGCTTCATTACGTTGGTTAATTAGCTACCTATTATCATAACTCACGGGAAGTTAATTAGTGAGGAGGTAGAGCCACATTGGGAGCCTGCTGGTGAAAACAAAGGACTCGGAGTTAATCGGGTTAGTTATCTAACCTGTTATCTGAGCCACCACCACAAGAAAAATGAAGAAGATGTATGCTAAAATATACTCATTTACATCTTAATCTGCTTTGAAAAACTGCTCTGGGTCCTATAAAAACATCAGCGGGTTTATATAAGCCCAAGCAGACGTCTGTAACTGTTCCTACATCAGCGTTTTCTCTGCGCTTTGATTCCAGGTGGCTGATATCATGCAAGCCATGCTCTGTTTATTTGGCCAGGCAGGCAGTTTGCTTTGGATGAACTACTTCCTGAAAGGATTGAGTCTCACAATTCTTTTATCGTCAGTATGCAGGACACCAGAGGGATTTTCTGCCTGTATTTCTGCCGTCAGTTGTTTTACTGCCATGTTGATTGTTCTGTAAATTCATCTTCTGTATTGTCTCACTGAGGACACTCTGGTCTTATAAAGTGAAGGATGTGATTTTGGCTCCATTAGCAAGTGACAAATCAAACTGCGAATTAACAACAGTCTGTGTTTGAAATATTTTACAGTATCCCAGACAACAATTCCGTAAAGTTTCCATTAACTAACAAAAGCATAAAAAACATTCAAATGTTTCAAACATTTGGAGTATCCGGTTTTTTGAATGCTGTAATAACGTTATTGTTGCTTTTAAGAACATGTTCAAACGTTTGCTTTCTAAGAATCATGGTTATGACAGTTCATAAGGATCCTTTAACAGAGAGTGTCAAATTCCTTAGCTTGTTAAAGACTAAATTATTACAGTAAAATATATAAATGCATTTACACATGGCAATGAACTCTCCTCAAAATACATATTTTATGACTCCTCTGACAAACCAGTGAGCTGTTATGGTCTTATCAGCATAATATACTGTGACAGACACATGGGGATTTGTGTTTGATATAGTTAGACTAGTAGAAGTCTATATGTGGACAGACTAATGATAATTTTACAGTAATCTTCATCTTTCGTGATATGGGAATAGATAACCCAGAACATCCACCATGCACCGTTTAAATGCTGCTGATATTCTGGAAGCATGAGATGGACTTTAAATGATTTTTTTGCTCTGATTCACACGCTTCTCAGATTCACCTCATACACGTGAGATTGCTGGTCTGATTCACTCCATCTGTCTATCAAGAGATGAATATTTCACCTTGCTCTGATACTCACCGTCAGCTCTCGAACCGTGAACCACACGCGTGTTCCCAGAGGAAATGTTTATTGTTTAGAGATTGCTCTTGAATAGCTCATGAGACTTCACGTGTCAGATGATTATTCTGGAATGCCATAGGAAAAAATAAAGCTGCAACCCGTAACTTATTAAGCAAGTAACAGATCAGTGTTTAAAACACTGTCCCTGCCTGATTTACAACTATACGTTTATAATAATGATTTAAAATTCGAGCTGTTGAGTCTCGTTTCACAGTCAGTTTGGATTCGTTTGACTGCAACATACACAAAGTACATTAAATGCAATTCTATGTTTTAAACAGAGATGGCGACAGAGAGGCAAACGTTCCAGATTGCAGAAACACAAGTCAGAGCATTGTTACAGTAATAGCTCAGATAGTCTGCATTTGGACAGAGTTCATGTTGAATGTTCATGGCGAGTTTTAATTGCAGACTTTGGTGTATGAGCACCATTTGAGACATTATTGAGAAACTCTAGGAGATGAGTCTTGTGAGAGAAATGTGAGAGGCAGTAGTTTGTCTCTATTTGCACTTATTCTGATCTCATTGGTGTCTAGAAGAGACAACCGATATATTCAAGAGATCTCATTTGTTTCTCTTTTCCTCTGGGTTATTCAATCACCACACGTTCTTCTAAAAATACAAATCACGTAAGTAGAAATAGTTGCTAATGTGAGTCACCTCACACATACAGATCGACTGTCGGCTGTTTTGACATGATGAAGACGACACCTTTGACAAAAATAGTCTGACAGGTTTTTTAACGATTGTAACAGACTCGTGTGGCATTTTCAGACTTTTGCTCTGATTATATGAGACCAAAATGAACAACAGCACCAGCCTGCGAGGAGATTTATCACTCCGCAGTAAAAATACTCTACACTGTTGCCATGGCAATTACGCAATTCATTAGTTTACAAAAGAAGACATTTCAGCTTGTCTTTCTTAGGATGAAGTGCGACTCGTTTGTGAGGGGCTAGTTGACTGTGTTTCAGTAACAGAGGTTTTCGGTCAAATGTCCACTGCATAAACGCGTGTGTCCTCTAGCTGTGATTTTCTGTGTGTAATAATATTATTAATAATTGTGTAAACGTTGCTGGGCGGACAAACAAACACCCTCAACACAGTCTGGGATGCGTTAAGGTAAATTACGAAATGTGAATCTGAAATTGCCTTAAAAATACTAGAATGTGACAGTTAGTCCTGCTCTTCCAAACAGTTTAATATACCAATTTATAATAACAGAATATCACAACTACGGGAGAATGCAAACTAAAAACATTAAAGTCAAAGAATCAGTTGCTTTATAAGAGTGACTCTGTAATTATTTAAAAATTACTTTGACCTATTTAAAACCTCAGGCGTCTATTTCAAAGCATTACATCACCCATTGAATTAATACTGGCTGTTGCAAAGGAGTTTGAGCTGAAGTTTATAACAGAGAGCTCCCGCCGGGCCTGAGAGAACAAGTGAGATTTTAGCCATAAGAGAGTGGACACCCCCTACAGATCTTTTCTGCTCTGAAAGAGCCACTGGCCAAAAGACCAGCAGCTCTCTGCTGCTCCCCCTGCAACAATTAAACTGAAGCTGCCTGTTTCCTTATCTTTCAAAATAGATCAAACCTACATATATGTAGAGAGAGAGAGAAGAAAGAAAGACAGAAAGAAGGGAGGGGAGGGAAGAAAGAAAAAAGGAGATTTATGTCTAAACAAATTTACAGCTTTCCTGTAGCTCAGTGGTTAGAGCATGGCGTTAACAATGCCAAGGTCCTGGGTTCGATCCCAAGGATTGCTTTGGATAAAAGCGTCTGCCAAATGCATAAAAGTAAACGTACACATTATTTAATGTAATAGATGAATTCTAGAGCTCAAAGTACTCGCTTAAGTGTCTCTGGATAACCGATTGCTGGCCATAAGCACGAGTGCTTCTCTGTCCTGGAGCGAAGATCTGTTTTCTTGTTTATGAACCTCTGCTGTCATGATCACAGATAGACTCTGCTGTTGAGCAGAAGGAGGACCACAGCCTGAGGACCACGGCCAGAAGACTGTTCTAACACCCAGAGCACAGAGACAGCAGCTGTACCCAAACATTCCAGCTTCAAAGATGTGAACAGAATGATGCATGAAAATATACCGTTATGAAACGCATGAAAATTAGTTGAGTAAAATCAGCAAGTGTATTAATATGATGTAAGGGTAAAGGATATAAAATGTGCTCAATTTATATTGCATCTGTCTTTAAAGAGGGGCAATAAAATGTATGATTATTAGCAACTACATAAAACTGCTCTATAACATACAGCTTAGTTTTGCATAATCTCTGCATGCGTTACCAGATAAAGGGTTGCACATATAGAGTCTGTTTTAAACGTTTCATTATGTTTTCACACAGCTGCCCAAAAAGCAAGATGTGCAAGATAAATTACAACTATATATCCCTTTGAGTTTCCAGTGAACAATATGAAACAATCTTTTACACACATTTACACGCTTAAAGCGACTTACGGCGCATTTAAGCCATGCATTTTATCAGTGTGTGTGCTTCCTTGGAATCAAACCCATAAGCTCTGCACTGCAAACACAATGCTCTACCCATTGAGCTACAGGCGCACTCAAATCCTTTTACTGTAAAACAGCACACTGTGTTTTAAATGCTTCGTAACTCCATTAAAAGCTGATTAGCGGCACAGAAATGACGCCTGCGGCATATGTTTGTGCTGTATGCCGGACCAAACTCCTCACTGCCCCGTTCCACACGTAGTTAATCAGTCTGCTAATGTGCTACGGCTCCACACTGAGATGGAGAGATAATGACAGCCTGGATCTGCTCTCCATTACTGCTGCTCTGCCTCTGGGGACTCGTGGAGAAAGTCGCACGCGGAGCGCCGTGCCGTCAGACTATAAAGCTGCTGTAGCCGGCCTGCTGCCACTCTCCATCCCACCAATAACAACATGATGACTGTGATCAAACTTTTCCTTTAACTGGAATCTCTCCTGAAGAACTTTTCAAAGCGTTGGTGCAGTATAGTTAAACATTCCTGTTACACTCATGCATTTTGCATATACGACTTAAAATGATTTAAAATAAGACAAAACAAGTGTAAAATAAGCTTAAAAAACTACAAAAACGCAATATTTCTTTGTGTTTGGTTATTTTGACATCTTTCTAGGTATGCCAAGCTCTCAAATATTTTATTGGGTAGAATTTATGTGTGGGGGCGGGGCCTTCAGATATTGTATTGGACAATAGGGGATCTTTAAATCTAAAAGAATGAGATCCACTGTTTCAGATACAGACAAAGCCTCTGCATGGTAGATGTATATGAATTGGGATTCAGTCATGGTTCTTCAGGGGTCAAAGGAACATGCACAGGTCAGATAAAGGTCTTGTGAACCGTGAATCAGGCAGTTGTGAATCAAATCTTAAACGCATCTAAAGCACATCACAGAAAATGCTTCATCTGCCCTGCAGAGGTTTAACAGAATCATTGTTATCATAATGAGCACCGAGAGAAGCACAGAAGTCACACAAGCCTCTGTCCAGTGTTATGCCTCTCCTCCCATGAGGCCGCTATTAAACAACAGCAGAGCTCCTACACAATCGATGTCTACTGAGTCAAGAGGAAGCTCACTTGAACATTCAGCTGCAGGTGATCAATGTGACCTGAGAACAGAGGGATGAATCAATACATGAGCTTTCAGATTCATCGGGGAACCGCTGGAGTCATTCCATCTCTTCCTGTCCACTGACACTTTCACTGATGCACTCGGGGTCATTTCTGAAAACAGTGACTGTGGATCAAATAATCAAGACGGGTCTGGAGCATTTCCTCTGACATCCTACAGGAATGACTCTACAGATCTCTGAAAACTATGTTTGTAATAGAAAGCCTGTGCAGGAACCATGCAAATGAATACTGGATCAAAGTCCCTTTAAGGAATCGCAGCACTCTGCGGCCATCTTTGTTACGCCTCAAGGCGGCTATTTTAGTCATACAAGACCAAGTCCCATCTACCTGAATGAGACAATAAAACAATATTTCTTATCAACTATTAAACCTGACATCAAGTGTACCATTAATTATGTTTTTTAGCTATAGTTACACTATAAAACAGTTCTTCAGGCTCTCAAGTAACTCACCACACAGAGCTCCTCCCCCAAAGAATATTTCTGTTTAGTGAATGACGATTGGCTCTTCCTATTTGAAGGTGGGATTTCATTTACATTTATTGAGCGTTGCACTTTCCCCCATTCATAATAACAGAACTGCGGCATCTTGTTCATTCTACAATCTTTGATTATATACAATTGCAAATTTGGGGGTGTGGTCAGTATAAAACGATTCAATATTAACAAAAACAGCAATAATATATTTTCCTACAACAAATTCTGTCATTCCTATGCACCAAACAGCAGCCTATAAAAATAAACAAAATATAATGAAATAAAAAACGAAATGTCAAAAGCTATTTTATTTGGTCACAGGATAGTTATAAAGAGGAGTGTGTTGTGTGTGGATAAAGTCTTTATTACAGCTATATTCCTTTAAATAGATGTTTTTAAGAAAGTCCAGCCTCCTTCCCTTATACATGTAGTCTGTGTTATCTGAATGTTGTTCCATCTACACTGGGAGAACATTGGCCTTCTGCTTCACTAGCTTCAGTCATTACAACAAAAGATATATCCTGTGGATTGAGTCCAGTCCACTGCTCCCATCGAACCGCCTCTCTTTGTCCAGACACAACTGCATCACACACCCGCAGAACATGATCCATATTTATTTGCTCATCCGTCTCAAACAGCCCACACTGCAGCGTCATAGTCTTCTTAAACTGCTCCAGAAATTAGCACAAGCTCTGAAGGGGGTAGAAGCCCAGCTAACAATTTTAGGTTGTAAGAATGTTTCCCTAATGTTTTCATTAAGTAACAAAATGTTAAAAGCATTATCCTAATTGTTTTAGAAACATTCCGCTAACGTTTATCTGGTAGCATTCCACTAAAAACCTAAGAATAATGTTTTTAATACATATGAAATATAATGTTAAAACGTTATATCAACGTTACTGCAGGAATGTTTTTGATAACTATAAGAGAACGTTAGCCAACATTCGGAGAATGTTCCCTGTTGCTGCAGTGGTTTGCTGGGGCTGGTATTAACATCAAACAATGCATATTAAACTATTTACTGCTTCCTTGTTGACGGGCAGCGTGCTGTTTTTAGTCTCCACATGCGTGTGTGACATCATTTGTACATATTCAGACATGATAAACAAACGAGGAGAAGAGAGCAATTATTCCCTGAAGCAAGTTTAATGAACGGGCTGCCATAATAAAAGCTTGCGTTTTAAGTGCCAAAATTGGATTAGAGATCATTCAAGTCCCGCGACCACAAGATGATCTGAAGCTATTTATACAGTTTCTTTGTTAAGCTGCCTTCAGATCTGTGACACAATCTGTTCACTGTGGTGACTATTTCCATTCTACTGCAATCGATATTTACATACTTACATATTTACATACAGATATTTACATATTTACATGATGTTACTCTGAATTCATACACTAAATGTAACGGTGGCGTACAGGAGCAAATATA
>JAZGTJ010004946.1:15345-29025 GCA_036877575.1 Botia almorhae
TCATTTTTAAAGGGACAGTTCAACCAAAAATATGAATTCCTTCATCATTTACTCTCCCTCATGTCATTCCAAACCTGTGTGACTTTTATTGTTTCTGAGGAACACAAAAGAAGATATTTTGAAGTGGTACCTGTCAACTTCCATTGTATGGACACAGAACAACTGAGACATTCCTCAAAATATCTTCTGCTGTGTTCCACAGATGAAGAAAGTCACACAGGTTTGGAATGACATGAGTAAATGATGGTCGAATGTTCATCTCTTTACATTTTTCAGAGCGATAACAGAAATGATAGCACAGGCTCTTATTGGTTGTTGTGTCTTGGAGCAGCAGCAGTGAGAAGCTCTGAGATTTATCTTTATGTACAGCCTGAGGAGATCCGCATGACACTGCAGATGTCACATCTAGTACTAATTAAAAAATAGTTAGTCGCTGAAAGCGTGTTGGACACAGCGAGGAGTCTGTATATGAATGTTGCTTTCAGAGCTACATGTTGTCACATATATTTTACGTTGCTTTGTTTCACCATATTGAATAAATAATCAAAAGTGCACTTGTGCTCGTTTCAGACTTGTTACATGAAGCTCTGAGTGCCAGCCCATGATGATTTAACAATAAATGTACAAACCCAGCTAACAGGGAAGGTTCTTAGATCATTGGCTAACGTTCTCTAAATGTTCTCTTGGAAGTTATCAAAAACAATCTTGCAGTGATGTTAGTAGAACGTTTTTTAACGTTACATATCATATATATATATATTAAAAATGTTATTCTTAAGTTGTTAATGGAAGGTTTTACAAGTGTCACAGAATAATAACTAATATTCTGTCTCTTATAACTAATTCTCACCCCGACCAGATCACTGTGTCAGTCTCCCAGCTCATTAAATCTTTTCTCAAGGCAATAACAAAGCCTTGTCCATTAGACATGCAACTTAAAATGCATCAGTCGCATTTTATTTATACAGTCCAAAGTAAGGTTTTGTGTCTTGGTTGTACCGTGTTTTGTCCGCGACCCTTTCAGAACGTCCGCATGCGTCAGCGTGTCGTGTTGAGAGCTGTTGCCCTATTCCCTGGAGAGAGCATGAATATTCAGGAGCAGCCCGGGTTCAGGTTTTAAGGCAGTAATAAGGTCATTTCCTCTGCAGGACATCCCCCCCCGTGTGTGTATATGTGTGTTTATCTGGTAATGAGGTTGACGACTGTCTCCGACGCGGTGGGCAGAGTTTTTAGAAGCCGCTGTATAAACACACAATGTGTCGTCATACTTTTCAACAGAGAGTTGATGTTGAGGATGATGTTTCGCGCTTGCTGTTGGTAACATCACAATGGGGGACCATCATTAGTGTATCTGGAGGAACGTGTGAGGTTGAGAAGATTGAGCAGCAGATGGTGGATTAGTGCTTGAACGAAATGGAGGGTAAAATATTAAGGGTTTGGTTTCAAAGACAAACTAATAGGTGTTTGGCTTTAATTGAGCGTGGGCTGATACTGCGTTAAAAAGCCACAAGGCATTTGATGGGGAAATTAGTTTAAATGGAGAGTTATCACGGTTAACACTTACACCCACTTAATTAACTGACATGTAAACTGACCAATCAGAGTTGTTGACCAATGTTTTGTGTTTGTGTCATTAAGTGGAAGGGATATATACATAATTTCACAAAATACAGATTTTTTTATTTCTTTAAACAGAATAGGTTATTCAAAAATGAGGGCCATTGACAAATTTCTGTAAAGTTTTAACATGTAAAGACACATGATTTAGCTCAGTTATGCCTGTTTAATAAAAAATATATATACATAAGGATTAGATGTGTATATATATTTGTATATACACACATGTATTTATATATGTAATCTTTATGTTCAGGCTTTGATTTATATGTGTTGAGCATTTAAAAAATATTTTGTGTAATTGGCATAAAATTAAATGAGGTTTCACCAGTAGAAGTTCAGGGTTTGCGCGGTTCGGTGCGCTGTACGTCATTAATCAGCGGAGAATTCTGCTCCCTGCAGGGCTAATGGATTGTGACGCGTCCCATAGATCAATTCAGTGAATCAATACCATCACTACACACATATACATCTCCATTTCACCGGCTGCAAATGGCAAATTAAGAGAGGCAATTTGACGCCCTCCCACAGTCTCTTAGCATTCCCGAATCCCCCTGTGGAATACTGCAGAACTTCCACTGTAACCATCATTGCTTTTAGGAAACGCAAGGTTCCGTGAGTCGCAGCTTGACAGAGCTGTGTCATTCCGCTGTGTGTGGAGTAATTTAGTAAAAGCATTTCAAAGCGCTGCTGTTCTCTCACTTTTGAAAGTTGACACATGGTGCATCACAAAAGCGAGCGTGTTGAGAGGTGGTTTTTAAGAAACTCCCTCGTGTCTTTCTGCACGCCTCCAGCCCTCTGAAGCCTGAGAGCGACACTTCAAATATTCAGCTTCCATTTCTTGCTGTAATCACTCGCTCGCCCTGATTGACAACATTCTGTTCAACACTGAGCGCGAAATATCCCTCAGAACCGACGTCGGTTCCCTTCCTTTACATTTCTCAGAACAATGGCTGCCATTCTCTAAACATTTTTAAAAAATTATAGAATTTAAAAATGCTTGAATAACGTTAATACAACATCTAAAAACTGGATGATTTGAACATTCCTAGAACTTAACATTATTGTTACTAATTGAAACGCTAGGGAACGTTTTTACAACCAAACCTAACTGGGACCTAAACTTAGCTGGGTTAGTTGGGAAGTGGGAGATGTTTTGAGATGAACCATCTGACGGCAACACACAGCAGGCTGTGGTTGTGTGGGAGAGAAACTGATGGATTTGAGTGGAGGACAGAAAGCAGAAACAGAACAGCAGTATTGATCTAAAAGACTTTTGAATGATGGAGTGAATGTGTCACCTTTATTAGAAGGAGATGTGTGACTGTGTGTTTGTGGCAGGTATAGACATTGTGTGACAAGACACTTCAAGCCCAGAGCCAAGAAGCCAAAGACTTTATTTTCTTCCTTCAGATGAAGTCAGTCCATGATTCAATCTTGAACTCTTCAGAAACTCTGAAGCAGGTTAGATAAACCTGCAAGTCTGAGCACACCATTAATGACCAGAACACGCCAAGCTGCTACTGTTAAAACTGTTTTTTAATATTAACATAACTTTTTTAACCTTATATATCATATCTATCAAAATCATCATTATTAAGCTGTTGGTGGAATGTTTTAAAAACGTTTCAGAATTAATTGTCAAATAAATTGTTTGGATAACGTTCTTAGAACCAAGCAATAACGTTAATACATCTAAAAATCTTTTGTTAGTGTTATTAACGGAAATGTTAGGGAAACGTTCTTACAACAAAATTGCTTAAATTGTTAGCCGGTGCACAGTTCGGGTATCAGTATTTAGTCCGTCTGCAGTGGTGCCAATAATGAAACACTGGAGATAAAAAGAACCAAAAACTTCTCACCAAAACCGGCCCCGCTGAGCCAGTGAGACATTCACATTTTCACACATTTTCATTCCTCAGTGTTTCTAAATTAATCGCTCTCCACTTTCCACTAATCCGGTGCCACAGAGCGCATTCTGCCTGACTCAAGACAGTCATTCAGTCCAAATAAAAGCTTTGAATGTTGCTCTTCCTTCAAAGCAGTGGATGAATAATGAGTGAATGTGCAAATGTAATATTCTTCCATTTCTTTTGATTCCGCTGTATAAGAGACTGAAAGGAGAGAGGCAGCCATCAGTCTGTCACTCCTCATCATTAACTATGCAGACATGTCCTCATCATTATGTGTATAGAAAATGAGTTCGCATGAATTCCTGAGGATAGATTTAGTTTATATAATGAGGTATATGTTTGTGAGAAAGATTCATGTACAGTTAAACAAGCTAAAAAAGGTTCGTGAACAGCTCAGTTTATTAAAAATGAATATATAAATGTTTTAGAAAAATCTTTGTGCCTGCAGTTTAAGATAAGCATCACTTTGACTAAAAAGCAGATTAAAATTTAAATAATTCGAGAGTTGCAATTAAATGCACATTTTAAATAATACACAAAGTTGACATTGTCTTCTAGCGTAACATTATTTATTTAAAGCCGCAATCCATAAATTTTGCCTCTCTACCGCCATCTCTGTTTGAAACATAAAACTGCAGTTTCACTCACGAATCCTGAAGCAGATCTGAGCTGACGATTGGGGGGATCAGGGTTTTGATTTGTTATATACACGCTCAATAACTGATTTTTGATCAATTTTAACTAAAAATGTTTATACGGATTGCAGCTTTAAATCTGACCACATACAAGCTTTTACGCACAAAGTGTGTTGTTAAAGACGCTAGAGATAAAAGAGCTCTATAGATGATATTTTGGGTCAGATCAGTTATCTGTGCTGGGATTCGGTGCACACATGAGGGAACTGCAGATCTCTAGTAGTCACTAATCTGTTTGCACCTATTTCAGGAGCTCCTCCGGGCAGCACACGATTTGTTGTTAAATTTGTTTATGAGTACAGTATGCCTGCGGCACACACTTTACCAGCAGACTGTCTGTGTGGTTATGAGGGCACAGATTTAACTCAACCGTGTCGTAATTGTGAAGGGAATACAGGTGACAAATAACACCAGAGGACTCTGTGATTGGCTGATTAGTCAGCCAATGGGACAATACCTGCCCATAACTAGAACCCAGCTAACAGGCAACATTGTCAGAACGTTAAACATTCTCTTACAGTTCTCTCAAAGTTCAGAAAACATTCTTCCTAGAATCATTTTGTTACGTAATAGAAACATTAGGAAAACATTCTTACAACTTATAATGGTCAGCTGAGAAAGAGCGAAGGCGTTGGAAATGGATGAGCAAAATTAATAAACATCACCAACTTCAGTTCCATTAAAATGACAGTGAACTTAAAACGATCAAAACAGGAACTGTGAGTAGGTTTTGTTACAAGTTTACCACTGTGACAGCCATCATGATTAAACCTGCTGTGTTTACTGAGGAATCTGTGACTAATGGTCCAAACATAACAGTTAGATATAATATGCTTTTTACGGTATTATTGTAGTTTAAAAATGTGATGAGATTTAAACTGATGGCTTGGTTTTAACAAACTGTATGTTATTGTAAACAACAATGTACATACAAGACAGAGGCGACTCTTCTCGGATAGTAAATAGATGCTGGAGGAGAAGGGCATGCACAATTTGAATGCGCGTCTGCATGAGGAGCTAGTGTTGTCCTGCCAACTCTGTGTCTGTTACCCTCTGGTGGCCGCCGTCAGCCCTCAGTGCTGGGCAAGCTGACAGAGATTTACTTGGACTGGAGGATTTCAGTGTTTGGGCCTGGATATCACCTCATATGAATACTGTAAAGCAGAGAAATCTCCAATGCCACGTTCCCACAAGCATACGTTTGAGACCTCCAGTGAAAACACTGTTATTCTGAGCATCTCGCATGCTACAATGGCAACGAGGAAATCTGACCTTATTAAAAGTGTTAACATGGTCACACATTTGCTTAGTGACCTAGAAATAGCACAGAATCCTAAACATGTAGCGTCATGGTGCTTTTTTAAAGCATGCATGAAGCATTCTGTCCCAAGGTTTGGTTTAGATTTTGAATAGCAGATTTTCAACGAGATCTTACTGTGCCTCACTGTATTTGTACTGTACAGCTCCAGTTATGAGGCAGTCATGAGGCAATTACCTTCCTGAACAACTGTCAGATGAAAAGGGTTCAAGAAATCTTCCCCGTTTCATTTTTAAACCATCAGAACGATACAAACATAATGTGACTCACATGGCACTGTACAGGATGCATTATACTGTCATGCTACTGTACCTTCATTCAAAAGTGTAGAGAGAAGAGATAACAAGCTCTGTGGAAAAACCGCTGTGTTTTCTATTGATTTGCACAGGGCTGTAACTACACCAGGCTGTTTCTCAGCTCTATTTTGATTCCACATGCTGGTTTGTAGCATGACAGAAGGCACAAAGAGCATTTATAATCCACAGACAGGTGTGAGCCAAAGGCAGCCAAAATATCAGACTGGCACAAACCAACACGCACACAAACACACTCTCTCACACTCCTCGTGTCATCCTTCGGTTAAAACACTGAAACAATTAACAATCCATCAGAAGAAAGCCGCGAGAGTAGATCAAATCAATCCACATCTCATTTACATGATTTAAATGAAGTCGCCTCAGTTTAATTTAGTGTCTCATCAGGAGTAAATTACATTGGTACAGTCTTCTTAAAGGGACAGTCACCCCAAAATTAAAATTCTGGCATCATTTACTTACCATTGTGTTACTGGAAACCACTATACTACTTTGTTTTCTGTGGAACAAAATAGTCAACATTTGTAATAAGCCACAGTTCAGGAGTTGTGAAGCTTCAAACATAATTTAGCAAACAAAAACAAATGAAAAATATAACCGAAACAGTTCATAAAAACAGTTACTATTCACTGATCATTTTGCCTTTGTTTGAATTCTGAACCGAGAATTATATTTGAAAGTACAGACACTGTTTCGATGTCGGTGACATCAGCGAGGCATTATTGAGTTTGGATGCTGATGCACGATCGCGCACGCTCTGGTATAGAAATTAGTTATGTAATGTATGAAACAATCACAAGATACATAAACTACTTTTATGTTGTCCATAAATCTTACTTCTGTGCTCCACAAGAGAGAGGCATGTGGGAATGACATGAGTGTGGAATGACAAGCGGTTCTTTAAGTGGTGTCCTCTCCCTCGCTCTCACACGCCGAGCAGACATGTGCGGTTCATTCGAGACAGTCAAAGGACGAGGCTGAAGGTTAAGACGGAGTAGAACGGCAGCACGAATCGGCCATAATTAACACACTCACCGAGACTTGGGTGTCCGCGTCCTTCACCAGATGCATGAGCTGAAGATGAATAAAACAGCCCCCCTCGTTAGAGGCAAATGCGTCTCTTAACATCACTAATTGTTATTAATAGACGGGCGCGCTGAGGAAAAGTGTTGAGCTGCCATCAAAGGCCACGCGAGAACATTTGATCATTTCTCGCGCCAGTTTTCTGAAGCGCACAGTTAATTGGAGTCGTATGTCATTACAGTGGGAATGGAAAGAGAGAGAGAGAGTGAGTGGGGTAAGCTGGGCCACTTTTTACTTACAGTAGGTTGTCCTCCAAACAAGAAAAAAATGAGGAAAAAACGTATCTAATATGTGAACAATTTTCCTTTAAAATCAACGTTTGTTAAAATTTGAAGACAAAAAGAAATTTTGTTACTGCAACAAGTCTTGTTTGGCTGCACAATACACACATTTTCATAAACGAGCCCGAAAAAGCCAGGTACATTGAGAAAATTTGAATATGGTAAATATTTTGCTTTTGTATTTTTAACATAGAGACGGTCGTGCTGGCAATAATTCATGGCTTCAAACATCTTCATCCAAATATTTTACGTGGTTTTGTACTGAGTCAAGATGACTTTTGACCAGTCCGGTATTTTAATGTGGACATTTTTATGAGTCAGAAATCCCCAATGTTTTGCTCTAGGTGGCTGAATAAGCTCACATACCCACATGCATCTGATAAAGTCTGTTGACAGATTCGGTGCTTTTTTAACCAGCATGCACCTGTGAGGAGACAGCTATGTCTCGCTGGATATGCTGCATAAACTAAGGCTACACCGTTACTGCTGTATGTTTGCCTCAGATTTCCTCATAAGGACCAAAATTTTACTGAATATAAATGAAACGGCTACTGTGCAAATAGTACTGTAGCTACTTTACTGTAGAGGGGCGTAAAGATAAAACCAAATTATTTGAAGGCGCTAAACATAGCTATTAGCTAAACATATTTAACCAAAATCAGCGTTCCAGGACGGTAAATATACGATGAGAAGTGTCGTTACATTGAGCTAAATGGGTTGAATTGTTGAGTTTTTTAGGTTCGGCATCTTTTTTTGTACCTTTGAGAGAACAAAAATGTTTTTTTTTGCAAGCAATAGAAACACTGTGTTTTCCACCTGATGGTGTTGTTAGCGCCTCGATACGTCCCCACTGCGGTGTTTTCAATTGGCTCTCACAATCAGACACCAGGAGCTGAGAATCGCTCCTCTGATGTCTGCTCTGAGCTCCCACACTCATGTTTTTACTTCACCCACCGGACCAATTTATGCATCATATACAGGCACGTGTGCTGTTATCTAGCTGCAAACGATCAGCGTTTTCAGCTGCTTTGCAGAGATCAGCTTTTATTTTCTTGCGTTCCTCTCAAAGGGTGCTCAGCTGTCTTTATCATCCTGAAACTATGTGCTTCACTGAGGGCTGTGGAAGGCTGATGACAGTCAGCGCTGTTAGTCGTACCCCTTCATTTAAGCATAAGAGCGAGAGAAATCGGAACTCTGCAGAACTCTCACGCCTAAAAATAAAGGGTCTTGATGCTGTCACATCGAACCTTTAATTTACACAAAGAAACACAGTTTCTTATGAAAGGCAGATGATAAAGTTTTAGGTGTTGTTGCTTGCTATTGGTATTAAAAAACAAAACAAGAAAACATACTGTAGGTCAGCATGCAAGCTTTCCAAGTGAACAGGGAACGTTCTCAGAACGTTGGCTAAGACTCCTTAAAAGTAATCAAAAGCATTCTTGCAGTATCATTATTAGAACATTATTTGTAACATTATATACCGCACACATCAAAAACATTGTTCTTGTTAGTGAAACATTTTCAAAACATTACAGAATTAAAATTTTTATCATGATCTTACAACCAAGCAAAAATGTTAACGTTTTAAAAACCTGGACACTTTGAACGTTCCTGGAACATTTAAGAGAACATTTGTAATGTTTTTGTTACTTAATGGAAACATTCTTACAACATAAAATTGTCAGCTGGGTTATTGAATTGTCACATATTGCATTTAGCAATTGAAAGTCTAGACGCAGCATCCTTTGTCCTGATTTTTAAGAATAATTTAATACCTACGAGGACGTCTTATTGAAAATTAGAGACAAAGTCTTTGTGAACAGTTGCCAGATTGGAAAACAAGAGCTCTCTGATGACTAGGGGTTCTCCTGGGGAAATACTGAGCTTTTAGCTTTGCCAAAAATGAGTTCTGTTTGTACAACATCTTAAAAGTTGCTAGCAGAAGCCTGTTCACCGATGTGTTTGTTAGTCTGACCAGAAAGCGTGATGAAAAGGCATCCGAGAGCAGAAAGGCACGGCAGGTGAAATCCATACTCAGCAGTCTCCTGGGAAATCTAGGCTGACAGGTTGAGCTTTTGAGAGACCCAGCAAGAATGACAGGTTGTCCATCCGGCACTATGGGGGGGACAGCCACACCTGTCAGACCTTATAATGTGTAAAACCCTTTGCTTGAGGGCACAAACATTTACCCGGGGACTCATGGAACTCCTAAATGCAACGATGTCACTTCATAGGAGTTTGATGTCTTAATAAATAATAAATAAAATAACAACACATTATTGTACAATACAATGCAATACAACGTGATCATAAACTTATGGCGTACATTTTATGTTTTTGCCTTACAATTACTGATGCTAAGACCCGCCCCTAAATGGCAGCAGCCAGATTCCATCGCTGGTGCGGCAGCGGGCTGACCCCGGGTCAGAGGCGGGTATTAAACGCATGGCGGTAGACGCGTGGGGTGCCAGGACCTGCAGATATTTGATGACGGTTATAAGTGGCAGAGTGTTAAGATGGCTGGCAAAGAGACAGACTTTACAAACTGTAATTAAGGAGCATGTGGCAGTGATTTGGAGGGTTAGCAGGTGGAGCAGAAGGACAACCGATCTGTCAGCCAGTCACAGCCACACGGGGCTAGGCGGTGGAAGACGGGAGGCAAACAAGAGTTACAGATATTTCATCATAAACACACACCTGTGACCTCATTGCCTCAGTGTTACTGAGCCACTGCGTCTGTGTGCTGCTGAATATTTACATTTTTGTTTTCTGTTTACTTTATGAAACATTGCCGGGTATATAAAATAAACCGTTTAAAAACGCAACAAGCCCTGTGAAGCCATGATTTACAGTGAATTTACACCAGCTAAATCCACTGTATTCCTTCACTAATGAATGCGTAAGAAAGAGCCGAAGTTTTAAACAGTTTTAAAATAGTTGTTGTTTTATTTCATATAGAAATTCTGTAACTGACATTTGGATGGGT
Source organism: Botia almorhae (assembly GCA_036877575.1). Classification (NCBI taxonomy): domain Eukaryota; kingdom Metazoa; phylum Chordata; class Actinopteri; order Cypriniformes; family Botiidae; genus Botia; species Botia almorhae. Next base: position 25,553 of record JAZGTJ010004946.1, read on the forward strand.
AAACACAAACACAGTAAGGATATAAAATGTTTGGTCGTCGTTTAACTACGTAAGGCATACAAAAGACAGCAGGCTACATGAGAGCAGCAGTACGTTTTCTGCTGGGGGACAGTATTAAAATCCCCTACGACTGCCAAGTATGCAGTACGTCTACTGTTGTCTTTAGTACTCTACATTAGCAAAAGCATCGCATACAGTTTGTCTGAAGAGGTTTATGTTTAGATGCACATGGTTACTCTTGTAGCATGACAACTGGTCTGTTTGAAACAACATCGTAATTAGCATTCAAAAGCTAGTGAGACTGTGGAAAACACTGAAAATGTTTAAACACTTTTTTTCAAGAAAGAAAGTTGCTCATGAGTCAAAAGTATCTTTTTCTTGCTAGTATTGCTGTCCTTGTTTTCTATAGAGTAACATAACAATAAAACTGAAATTTGTGGCTAACGCGCTGATTTAAAATATCTTTATGATAGTTTGATACATTGTAATATACTGGAAGACTCGTACTGGGTATATAAATATGATTTTTTTCACCACAACCGATAACTATCTATTGTGCAAACTCATAACAACATTTGTGCAAAATTGTGTAAAAGTGGCTCTTGTTTTCTATAATAAAGCCTCGATATTTTTAAATATAAAGTCCCAAAACGTCTCAACCAACTGACAGCGACACCGAAAAGCGTTACACAAATTTCTCTATGTACACAAGTAATGCAACAAATACGTACTTCATATTAAAAATGTTTATGTTAGAAGTGCACAAATACACGTAAAATATATCACAAAAGCTTTTTTCGAACGTGTTCAAACTCGGCGTCCCAGTGTGTGACAGGTAAAAATGTAACATTCGTCTTTTATTTCGATTTTTTTAACCCATTATAATTTTAAGCTACATTATGTGAGTGGCAGGTTTGATGGAAACGGACGTGTGCTCTGCCTGAGATGATCTGTGCAAACATTACTGTGAGCTCGTGAAAGCGTGTCACACAAGGTCCATGAGAGATCGAGGGCATTGAATCAGAACTGTAAACAACACAGGGTTCCTACACTCTTGGAAGATGAGGGTTGGGTCGCGCGTGTACGTCCAGGCGGTTCAGTGTGTTTCTGCAGATTTTGTGTCTGATGCTGCTGTTGTTTCAATCAAACGTATAATTCAGCGCTTCTGAAAACAGCCTCTTGTGATCAGAGGATTTCCTCCATGCTCTGTTATGAGGTCACCAAAGTGTAGATCATACTGGAAGACAAGACAAGCATTACTGACACTGTAAACACACAAACTTACACTTACTTAACAACAAAAACAGAAGCAGGGGAGACAAATCTACAGTAATGTGCTGTAAATGTTGCAGATTTTAGTTACTGATGTCTGATGGCAACCGACTCGCACAGGATCTTGGGAGTCGGCCATATGCGACGTTAAATTGATCTGTTTACTTGAAGGTGGTGAAAGAGCTATTTAAACCGTCTGCTCCAAAACATCAGGAGGCATTTTAGTGTAGAATTCTTCCTGCGAACCGTGACTAATTAACTAAATCAATTCAACGAACTTGTGAATTTGTGCTTTATCTTGAAAACTAAAGTTCTTTCATCAGATTTACACAGAGATCTTAAATTATAAATCAAATACGAACACAACGAGCTAGATTTTTACATTTGACATGAAAATATGAGTGATACTTGCCTGTTTAAATGCCACTGTGCTAGTTCTGAATATTTTGTACACTCAGAAAAAGAAGAGCAGCTCTCCCTAATAGCAGCAAAATGTTAAATACAGATTTACTAATAGTTGAGTTGAGTATTGCAGGGTTTGAACCCACAGCCACTAATTTGATTAACTGCATGAATTACAAACTTACTCCCAAGTCCCACCTTCCTCACAGCTAACACAGGAACGTTGTCAGGACATTGGCTAATGTTCTCTAAAGGTTCCCTCTTTCTGAAGTAACATTAGATGAACTTTTTAAAACCTTATATATGTATTACATATATCAAAAAACATAAACCTTTACAAACGTTACAGAATTAAAAAAGCTTGAATAACGTTCTTTAAAACCAAACAATAACATTAATACAACGACTAAAAAACTAGACGTTTAAATGCTTTTTGATATTTTAACGTTTCGTTATTTAACGGAAACGTTAAGTAAACGTTCTTAAAACCCCACATCGTTAGCTGGGCCATCTGGTGAGTAATGCTGAAATGAAGACTTTCTCGTTTATGCATGTTACTGCTCTGTGAAATGAGCTCGTACACACGAGTTCAGTCAATCCGTCAGGGAACGGCTTAATTACTTCATTTCTTCCCAGCTAACAACAAACACAAACACTGTGTTGTCACCAAATGATCCAGCTGAAACTGCAGCGCACATTCTCATCCGCGTCACAGCTGCTGACACTATGAGAGACGACAGCTTCCCCAGCTTGAGTCTCACTCCGGGCAGGTCTCGTTTGATACGGCCTGTATTTATTTATAATGCACTGCCATATGTTACTGATACACGTTCAGTTTCTGTGCTAATTTTACACCTGAGGCTATGAATGTTGTCAGAATTCTGTCCACAGGCATGAATACATTATAAGCGGGTCACACTGATAAAATCTGTATGAGCAGTTCTTTCAGTGACTTCAGCGTGCGGGGGTGAGCGATGGAACAGTGCGGCTCTCTTTATATTCCTGCTTTTCTAAAAACGCTGTGGAATACATTTATTTATGCTGTTTGAAGTCATATCGGCGCATCAATGCTGCATATGAAGCATGTATATTTAACCTCATCGGAAAAATATTGAGATGAAATCGCAGCTGTTTTTCAAACACTGGAGAGGTGTGATTATATTCAGGGCACACAGCTGAAGGCTGGTGCAGAAGTGATGTTTCAAATGGAGAATCGCTGTGGATGATGTTGTATTATTGAGGACCGGGGCTCATCTGTGCCCTGAAAACATGTTTCACTGAAGATGATCAATGAAAAATGTCTTTCAGCTCTGATTACAGACATGATCCTGATGGTTCTACAGAGATCAGAGGAGCCAGAGGCGAGCTGTGCTCGAAAAGAACAACGTTCCTCTTGCCTTTGTGATTCTTATGAACTATAGTGTGAAATTTGCCCAAATCTCTGTGTGTCACTTGTTTGAGAAAGTGGCACGACTCCTTTCTTGAGTCATTAGCTTTGAATGGTGCTAGCTGTTGTAATTGGATGTGGACGGCCTGGTGTGCTGGTATTGAATGTGCAATTGATTTGTAAGCGGGTACGAGTACATTCGAAATTTCAAGATCTGGGGTTCAACAGTGCAGGGCTAGACAAATGAGCAGCATTCATCAAATCCGACACTGGGCGGGAGAATTTCCAGGGATCAGTGCATCTGATAAGTAACATTTTAATGAAGAAATTAAGAAAAGCTACTTTTGAGTCTCTGTGCCTGAATGTTAAAGCTGCAATCCGTAACGTTTTTTGGCTTGAAAACAAACAAAAA
>JAZGTJ010004947.1:0-29022 GCA_036877575.1 Botia almorhae
TGTGAAATTATGATTTAATATTACAATGGTCATCACCAGCCAACAATTATCCAAAGCACAGCTGACTTGCATGCTCCATTTTTGCAGCGGGTATTTGCCAAGTGTAGAGCAGTTTATGCTCCTTGTTTAACAGTGATGTAAAATATTAATGCTTTCTGAAAACAGTTTTTGTATTTAATGTGGACTGTCAGTTTACATGCAACTTACTGAACATGCTTTTAATGACAGATGGTGCATTTAACATTTACGGTTTTGCTTATTAGTGTTCCTGTAGCTCAGTTTGTAGCACATTGTGCTAACAATGCAAAGGTCATGGGTTTGAGTCCCAAGGAGCACATGCACTGACAAAATGTATAACCTGGATGAACTGTAAGTTGCTTTTATTCAAAGCGTCTGCCAAATGCATAAATGTAAATGATTAAAGGTACAATCATTGCAATCGGACCGAACGCAATGATTGGACAAACAATTTATGGTCCTACACTACTACAGAATATGATGTGAAGAGACTTTAAACCAGCATTACAAAAATGTTTCTGGAAAGAATCTCCTACCCTGCCCCTAATCAAAACAATTTAACCATTTAACTTAAAAAAAAACACTGATAAAGATATTAAAAATGGTCCCATTACTACTGGTGTACCATTCAACAAAGAACAGCTTGACTACAGTTAGAACTAGCAATTATTCAAACTTGAATATTTACTTTAAATAACAGAAATGATAATTGACATCAAATCTATAGTTTCGGTGTCGTGTCGGGCGGCTATAATTCATCTAAAACAATTTACAGAACATTCATCCAATTACTGTTTACATTTATTATACATGCATGTTTTTCCACACGCAAGCCTCATATTAACAAAGAGATTATACAATAATGAAGCAATATCGTACCATTACAAATCAAATTAAAATAAACGACTGTAGAATAAAAGGTTATGAAAATTTTAACCTTACATCTTGATTTTAAATGATAGTGTTCTTGTATGTTATTCTGTACATCAGCTATTCACAGGCATATTATTCCCATGCTTTCACATAATGGCTAATTACATGGGAACAGTGGTGGCACTAAATTGCTGTAGGGCAGAGCTAACATGAGAAATGTGCAGTTGTCTGTCGGTAAGCATGTTAAGGGGTTCTAGTGTGGGCGGTGCCTCTTATCCCTCTATCTCTCCCACTGTTTGTGTGAAGGAGTAAGAAGGACAGGTGCAGGAGTATGACATCAGCCTCTGTGTGCCCTGCTCCTGCCCTGGTTCCCATGGTCACCATGGTCTCACAGCTGCAGTGTTAAACAAATGGCATGTAACTGCATCAAAACAGCCATTAGGAAAATCAATATGCCTCTTTTTAGTAAAGCCTCCCTGCCTTGACTCTAGTAGATTTAATTGAATGATCCGATTGGCTGAAAAGGGAACTTTTCTTCCCATCTGCAGCTTGACTTGTGGCAACATTAAGCCAAATCTCATGAAACCTGTCAGGGTTGTATTTCCGCCCATTAATTAAAATAATATAGCAGACATTATTTTGTCCTTAATATGAGACCTATGTTAAGGATCATTAAACAAAGTTTTATGGCCTTTATTTAACATCAGTTAGCTTTGAAGGTGTTCTTGTTGGTGTATTAAGTAACGTCTTATTTAAATTGTGGTAGGATTTGTCCTTTAATTTTTGTATCTAAAAATAGCGCTATAGACTATATATGTACGTGTGGGGTGTAATATTACTTGAAAAACTGATCTTTGAAAAGATCTTTTTATATCAGTCTAGTTGAGAAGTGTCTGTGCTATGCTGGAAAATGTTGTGCTGCTTACCCTTGAGAGGAGGAAGTGATGTATTTGTACTCCATAAACTCTAAACACACGGAATACATGACAGATGAGAACTGAATGGTGGTTCATCTCTCTCCCTCTCAAAGGCATTTGTCTCCAAAACCTGCTTTTGAGAACAGCTGATTAGACTATAAAGTTGCAGAATTATGACTTTCGAATTCTGGGTGGCCTGTGCGCTTTGTACTGCAACACTGATTTTACTTTATGCATTTTCTGAAGACATTTGTTTGATTGTTTTGTTTTTCCACTAACATCATAGCAATAGGTCAAGCAAATGTACTTGATTGCAATGTATTTTAGTATTGCATAAAAGGACCAAGTCTAAAGCAAATCCATTACAACTTGTTTTATGTCTCATGATATGTATGTAAAATCACAAAGTGATTTTTAGTGTTTTGGCTTTTGCAGGTGCACGTCTTAATCTGCCTCCAACAAGAGCGACTAAGACTAAAATCTGTGACATCACCATGGACAATTTGATCAACAAGATGGTTTTACGTAATGCAGCATTCATGGGAATTTCATCATAATGTAATGGCAGAGATATTAAAACAGAAGTTGAAACAGACTCATAGAATTGGGGATTACACACTTGTTTCATTCTGGCAGAATAAAATTAGTATTTGGCATGAGTAGAAATCTCAGCAGTTAAATAGTTAAATTTGACAAGGTCAGATGACATGCACATGCTAATTGTTCTACTCATTGAGTACAATGTGGAACGGTGAGGGTAATAATTCTGTATGTGTGGTGCTTTACATGGCTGTGTAATTCATTCAATTCCTGCATAATTTTAAGGCTTGTCAATGCTTTAATTCCACATGCTTTTCCCAAACTACATCTTCAGTACTGCAGTCATATACAGTATAATCTACTGTAATCTTATATTGTAATGACACGAAAAACTGTAGATAATACAGTAATAGAGCAAATGACCTCAGTGGTCTGATGATTACACTACATTGTGATCTACACAATTACACTTAACCACAAGAATAAACCCACACAGTTCACAGCCAGATATGCTTGCTAGAATTCAACTATAGGAAACAAACCTGCTAAGGACTAAAGCACAACATAAATATAGTTAATAAAAATGCAATGTAGCAAATAGCTATAGAGTACATGGTTTTTGTTACAAACATCATGACGTCATTGGTACAGTGTGATGTCATTATCTCTGATGTCACTGCTTCGACCGAAGAGCTTGCATCAGGGGGACCCACTTTGACTTCTGGCCTGACGTTCCAGAGGCATATCTCCGAGATCTGGGGTTCTGCGGGCCGTCACATTCATCAGCCTCTGAAGTGATTTCCATCTTCTGTATGATCAGCTTCAGCAGGTTGTGCTGATTCTCCAGCGTGCTGGACATTTCCTTTAGCCTTCAGAGAAGAACAGATGGTTTAAGTAGACATGTATAATAGTTCATGGAAATAGGTAGGGATTGTCTTGTCGACCATGTATTCTAGCTAATAAACACTAGAGGCTGCTGTACCACAAGCCTGGACTGGATTGTGGCGTTCCTGTTTGAATTTCAAATTAAAACCTACAACTGAAGTATATCAGCTATATTCACACTTATGTATATTTAATTTGGTGCAACCAATTTGTTATCACACTATATAATATGTACTCCAAATATTGTGACCCTTAAATGCAGATGGTTTCAAACTGAGCATATTTGGGCTGATAAACTTCTTTATTTCTTCAAATAAGTTACTTCAAACACAGACACACGTTTACTTATCTAAACGGGGACATTTCATAGACTTCTATTGTTTTCACACACAGCTAGTTATAAACAATATAACCTTAACCCTAACTTTCTGCATTTTTACCATTTTAAAGAAAAACATTGTGGACTATATTTTATAGGCTTTTTACAAATGAGGATCTCCCCAAAAGGAGGTTTTGTTCACTTTTGGGTACACATTTGTCCCCAATATATGGTTAAGTAACAATACAAACACAATCATATACCTGCCATTCTGCACAGTACTGTATGTACCTATACTTGCACACAAGTTCTTCACATGCTCACATTTTAAATTGAGCCAAAAATTGCTGTAGGCGGTGTTCCCTAGTAACCTCAAAACATTGGTGGTGGGATTACAGAGGCATCACCTGTTCTTCTGTTTATGAAGTTCTCTCTCCAGAGGTCCTCCTTGACCTGAGCAGAGGTTCAAACGGGTGCGAACTGTGTTTTGGATCTCGCCATCAATCAAGACCTGCATCAGCACCCTCTGCACAAGTCATCGTTGTTGTTAAACATGAATATACATTCAATTTTCGTGTGCATTCAAGGAACATAGTGATGTATAAGTATGACAAATAGAGAAAGCATTTCTATTTGATAGACAAACCTTGCATTTATTGGGATAGACAGTGATGGTGGGTTTGTCCACTCGCTTTAAAAACCAGTATGGTAGCTTTTCTTCCAGGGCAGTGTGAAGATCAATCTGTATTGAAAAATCTTACTTAGTGTTTGTCCTTTACAAAACACAAACAGCGTTTACTCTTACTGAGGTGATTTTTTCATCATGCATCATTACATCACTGGGGAAGGGGACATGCTTCATTTTAGAGAGCATTTAATTGGACAAAAATTTGAATACGCCCATGAGTGCAAGAGGAGTCATCCATATTATTGGTTCATTTTCACAAACAAGAAATACAGTTTTAAACAAGTACATTAAAAGTAACTTAACTTGTTAAATGTTTGGGAGTGCACCAGCATATTCTGTAGATGACCTCAAAACTAAAACACTGACAACAAGCTACAAAATCTGCATTGGGTTTTTCGTCATTTTAGGGTTTGGACAAGAATTCGGCAAAACACTGCTCATAAATACATCAATTAGATGTATTATTGGTAGTCAAAGCGATCTGCTCACCTGCATGGCTATCCTTTTTAATTCTGCATTTCTCATTACCTCCGCAATGTCTCCCACTGCCAAACCAATCTGTAACATGATTGAGACAAATAAGCCTAATGCTTCCTAACAAATTGCAGTTATCATTACCAGTAATAGCTAGGTTCCAGTGTGCCAGTGCTGATAGTCCTACCATTAGGTTCATAAGGAGGATGGGCATTAGGAGGACAAACAGCACAAAGACCAAATAGGTTGTCCCAGGAAATGCCATCTGGCCATTTTCAAAAGCTTCCAGAAATGTGCTCTGGTAGTTCAGTTCCCCTACTGTCATTACAAAAGTCTGGGCTAGGGCAAGGCTGATGGAGCTGAACTCGGCCTGTTGAAAGAAAGAAACCGTAAACATCATTAACGAACCGTAAAGATTTGCCAAGGCTTGATGCATCTATCATGCCAGGTTGATATGATCTCTCTTTTGGACTTACGCGGTGAAGCATCAAAGCATAGAAGGCCAAGCCGAATGCCAGCAGGAGGAAGATAAAGAGAACCATTGTGCACAGCAGAGTCTTAATGATCCCGCCGAACATTACCACGTAAATTCCAATTCGCTCAAACCTGGGATATAAAGACAGCGTATCAGTGACTGATGTTACATTTATCCTGAAACACTGTGGACGTTAACGCAATGCTGTACCAATTGAGCTAAAGGAACACTGCACAATTTTTTATTAGGGATTGTGGAAATTACAGCAAAAGGCACAATCTGACATTGTGCAGTCTGGTACTGGTTTATGAAGGATGCAGAAGACTACCATGATCTGGCAAACTTTCCTGGATTTGTACAGCATTGCAATCCAGATTGAATTAGCTCTGTAAGCTTTAATGTTGTAAGAGTGTGCGTTTGCACACAAACATCTCCATTAAATATAACTCTGTTTACCCCAGAGTAAGCTACTAATGGCACAGTGTTAATTACGCCATGTAAACAGTTTAGATATGTGACTAAGGCGCAATCTATAAACTGCCTAATGTTTACACTTAAAGGTAGGGTAGGCAGTTTTGGGGAGGCTAGCGATAACAAACTAGCTTTAAAAGCATAAGATCCTGCCCTCTGTTTAGGGTGATCTCCAAAGCCACGCATCCTCCAATAGCGCACAGAGGTATGCACATAAATAGTTTGACAGGCAAGCAGGACATCCTTGAAAATTCAGGACATCATTGAAATTCAAAGCCATGAGGGTGATAAGTGTACCTTTGAAAGTAGAGAAGAAAGCTAACCCATGATGTAAGAATAGCCACAGCTCCAGCCTCCCATTGCCATGTATTTTCCATGTTGAGGCACATGGGCATAACAAAGACCAAAGAGCTAACAGCCGAGGTCCAGTCAGCAGGGTTAGAACCATCCGTGAAGTAATTTATGCGCTTTAATGTGAAAGACAGAAGGGGTGAAGGAAAGTCACCTTTTGGTTCCAAACACAGCACAATCTAAATACCCAACCCAGTGACAAAATATACATATTTATATCTAGTACTGCGCATTTAGTATAAGTAAATCCCCAATGTAAAGTTCAATACATCTGTATTCCATTGCATGTACATTTTGACTTTTTTGAATGGTAAGATTTAAAATCTCAGTAGTATTGTGATGCATCATGGGTAACGATGACATGACCAATACTTTACCGCTTGTGCCAACTGCACCAGCTCTTTGCAAATGGCGTACACGTTCATGACCACCACCATGAGTATACAGACTGAGATGAAATATTTTTGCTGGAGGAAGAGAAATAAAGAGTCATTATGACATTATCGCCACATGAATTAAGACAAAATTTACATAACAAGTTTATCCCTTTCAGTATTAGAGAGTAACTAACAATAGCAACCTACTACTACATTTTTATAGCAAATGTAGCTAATTTAATAGCAAACTACATTTTTCAGTTAATGACAGTAGCTCAGTGCTTTATGTTTTTAAACGGGGAATGTTTTCCAGGAAAAATGCTCTTTAATAAGGCACAGGTAAAGAGTTTCTTAAAATAACAGATTCCATTTAAGGTTGTAGTTTGTTTTGCATTTATTTTACATTTTACTTTTATTCTATAAGAGATTGCATCCTATGGTTATGTACAATTATGCCTGAACAACAAAAATACTTCAATATTAATGCCAATGGCATGTCATTAGCATACAGCATGTCATTGTTCTAAAGTCAAATGCATACATGACTAGCCATACCTCAGTTTATGGACATTACAACCTTGAATATGTTGAATAACTGGAGAGCTAATGAATGCCACTGAGTTCATAATGACACTCGCTAAATTAAGTAATGGGACAAGCGCAAGGTTATAAGCAGGGGAATGCACATGTAAGGTCAATTATTAAAGTGATTTTGAATCATACTCATATATAACTAGCCTGTCAATGCATAACAGATTAGGCTTAGACAAGAACGATGGGTCCTTGTTACCTTTGCACTACATGGTGACAAATAAATCCTGAGGCGGATAATAGTAGAGATGATTTACATCTAGATGCTCCCATGTGTTTTGACACCACTAACGTTTAGTACCACATTTAGAAAAGACAGCTGTCAAGTAAACTGCCAGATATACAGTATATACCAAGACACATAGTACTCACAATGCCTAAGAGAGTAATATGATTTTCAACATTGTGTCTCTTTTATAGCATAAACATGAACGTTTCTGTGACTACACAAAGTGCTTGAATATTTAATGAGGTCAGCAGTGTTTAGTTTATGATTGGTTGCCTGTTAATAAATTCAGAGATGCTGTAGTTCTATAACAAGGCAAAAGCAGTGTAGGTGATTGTTTTCAAACATTTTTTTGTTTTACAGATTAAAAGTCTTTACACATCCTGATTTGTAAGTAAAGTGGTCTAAATACATTTATATTTTTATATATCTTCTGTGGAAGGCATAGGGCTACAAAACGTTCATCCAATCATTGCATTTGGTCCGAATGCAATGATAGGATGTCCAACTTGCCTGTCAAACGATGTATTTGCATACTGTACCTCTGTGCATTACGTTCATGTGTTTTGGAGGAGGCGTGACTTTGGAGAGCATTCTGAAGAGAGGGTGGGATCTTACACTTCCAAAGCCAGCTTGCTATTGCAAGTGTCTCTAAAACTGCCTACCCTGTCTTTGCCTAAATGTGGTTTCTCAAAATGACAGATGTGACCATTGTTTCTCCAGGCCTAAGGGCAGCGTGAAAAAAATTTTAATCTACATGGTTTCACTTAAGCTCTTGTGCTCTTTCGACACGTCTCCTCTGTCTTCTACAAGACTCCAGAGAGTTTTGAATAGACGCCGTGTACCTCTTTGAAAGATACAGGCACCATGACGACAGACGTGCCATTGGTGGAGATGTTCTGGTCTGGTCTCAGACTGAGAATGAGGAATGTGAGGGGCAACAAGCCAAGCAGGTAGACAGCCAGGTTGAGCAAATGAACTTTGCTTCCATAAGCCTTCCTATCAGAGGAAAGGAAATATTAGCCTGATCTTCGAAAACGTCACATATTGTGAACAAAAATACACACCACATAAAAATCGTAGGGGAGTTCAGTTATTTAATTGTGGGAACTAGCTGTTCTAATTCTTTAAGGTGTTTAAATTAAGTTCAGGTCTGGTTTTTGTGTAGACCACTTCTTTTATACCAGCTCCAGTACATCATTTCTTATGGGACTTGCTTTGAATACAAACACTGTCATGCCGAAGCATTAAATTGAAACCCCACAAACGTCATTTGGAACATTATTTTTGGAACATTTTTGGAAGATTTTGTCTCAACTGGTATTACTAAAATAGCCACACCGATTAATTAAAAGGGGGTGTCCACATTCTTTTGGTCACATACAGTTGTTATAACATAGCTATTGATGAGCAGGTCCATAGGGTCTTTCTAAAAGGGTTTAGAAGAACATACCACTTCATCTCCAGGTATTTTCGGCTCACAGGATGAGTAAGAAGCTCCAGTCTGTTGTACCGCACCATGGCCTATAGGCACAAAGATCACAATGATTTATCATCACACCATTTTATAAAGCCAAATTAACTGTGTACACTCACAGGGGCTGGTTGTCACGTGGGAGAGTTGCCACAAGGGCTATAGTCTCAGTGACTATAAGGTCTAAGCCAAAAGTCCATATGTACACAAATATGGGTCTTCCAAAGCAGTGAATTTAAATGTTGCTTCAAAACTGTTGTTGTTTAAAACGGTCTAACAAAGTGTGTAAATAATAAAAGTGTGACTCTAGCCCCTATCTCCCCTGCAAACTACTTGTATAAAATGAGCAACACAAAAGTAAACAAGAGCTCTGTGTAACTAAGATGTTGTGAAAGTTAGCCAAATGTTGTGCCATTCCTGGGCACTATCTAGAGTAACATCTCTTTTTAGCCTTCAGTGGTAGAGTGGCTGAAGTTGCCATAACTTTGATAAACAACAGGATAAAGTATGCTATTTTATAAGCTGTAAGGTGTATGGAAATAGGTTGTTGACATTTTCCATCAGCACCTTTGTTTCAGTTGTCTCTATAAGAGCATCTTTTGACAATGATAAACTACTGACACCCAGCATTTCAGCCTAAGCCACCGCCATCATCCATTTACAAAGCACACATAATTAAATGTTGAACCTACACCTGGGCCCTTTGACATTAATTTCCTGTAAGAAGATGTTAGCCAATCATAATCAACGAATGCCGACAGAAGTCTTCAAAGGAGAAGCGGCACTAAAACTGCATATTTTACTCAGAGGTCCAGAGACGAGGTCATGCATTTACATTATCTATACTAGTAGCATATAAAGGCACTTACATTCATGGCTGCCAGTGGTTGGAACTTCATATTTTTGTCTGTTTTAGCAAACTTCTTCAACTGTACGGGAGCTTGAAGCCACCGAAAATCATACGTCATCTGCCAACAGCATTGATGATTTACTGTTAGCTTAGAACGTCCAAAGAGCTTCAATAATGCTTCTAATGCAACATCTTCAGGCCATTATTAACGTACAGGTAACATTTGTGCAAAGCTTACATGGTACTCTGGACTGTTGGCATCATGGTCTGACTCTTTGACGCACTGATCCAGAAGGTGCTGTTCAGAGAAGGAAGTTTCAGTTCACAGAATCACATCGATGGGGCGACTGGTTTTTATTTGGAATTTGATTCCAAATATATTAGAATAAAATATTTTATTTGACAGACCTTGAAAGACTCAGGGAGGACCTCTATGATGTTCATGACCACGCAGTGAGATGTATCGCCTGCTTTAAACGACATCAACGCCTCACTACACCTGCAGTGAATGAATCATGAGTGAATCATTTTGCAACCAAGATGAAGAAACAATAACACAGATATTTAAGGATGCAAAAGTGAAGATTTTTTACCTCTCACATTCAATGGTGGCATTCACAACATCTTTTCTCTCATTGCGTACAGCCTCGTGCAGGAATGAGCTGCTGCCGTTGTTGAGAGTGATTTCAGCCCCTCTGTCCAATAATAATATAACAGCCCCAACATGACCCATTTGGGCAGCTAAGTGAAGGGCTGTGTTCTGTTAAAAGACACTGTATGTTTTAGGGGTTCAATGGAACTTTAGTTTATCATAAATGACAACCATATGCATCATCTGTTGCCTTTACATTTAAATTACAGTATAGTCAAAACATTAGATTTTGCTTTTGTAATGTACAAACAATTTGCCTGATGAACCTTTATTTACTTATAACATTTGTGGGTGATTGCATAGAAAAGAATCATAAGTGAGCTCTCCCAATGCAACTAAATAGAGATACCATTAAACTTTCTGCGTAAGTCTGAGGCTTCTTAGGAGTTTCTTCTGAACATAAAACATACCCTTCATATATCAGATATTATGATATACATATTTTAAGTGAGACTTTAACATGACCTTAAAAAATTCTGACCACAACCTTCCAAGACCAGTTTTATACTCTGTCATTAGTGTAATTTCCTATTTCTTCTAAGGAGAAACAACTAAGAAAATGTTATATCTGATATCTGACATTCAGTATCCAGAGCTTTAAAAGATCAACCTCTGTACAATAAAAGTCCTACTGTAGGTATGACAATGTGTAATTTGTAAGGACAAGCTATATCCCTTGTGTTTCGGGAATTTAGTCATGTTCTCATGGCTTAGGGATTGTGTTCCTTATAATGTGTTCTTTAGTCGACAGTGATTTACTACCAACCCCATCCTCATTCGTCTCATCCAGCAGTTTAACATTGGCTGCCAGGAGGATTTTCATTGTCTGTGTGTAGCCCTCAGCTGCAGCGTGATGTAAACAAGACCAGCCTTTATAATCACTAGAGATTAAAACAGACATCATGATGGACCGTCTGGAAGATATCAGAACTCACAACTGACTTTTTACCATGTTCCCTCTTACCTATATCATACAAAGAACTTTAAATTTTAGCATAAACCTATGAAGCAAATCATTCAAAGCAAGAGATAATTATGACCCATCTTAACTTGGTTAAACTGTTACCCAAAGACAAAAAATGTCATTTTTGCAATTCCAAACAGGTTACCCAAACACAGCTCCTATCTTACTTTTGGAAAAGAGCTCCTCTCCTGAGCAGCAGATCCACAACCTGTGTGTGTCCGCCTTTTGAAGCTAGATGGAGGGGCGTTAGACCATTGTCATCCCCCTCGTTTAGCATCTTGGAGTCTGTGATGGTCTCCAACAATCTGTGGCATGTGTTTATACGCCCATATCTGACACAGAAATAAATAAGAAAATAGCAAAATAGAAAAAAATAGCCATTAATATTTAAGCTTAAATAGTTTAAAGCTCAACTGGTAGAGCATGATGCTGGCAAGGTCAAGCACATGGGTTCGATTACCAGGCATGTTACTCAAATGCAAACCTTGAAAGCCTGGACAAAAGCATCTGCCAAATGTAATTTCTCTCAAAACTTCTTTTGATTTGCTATTGTAGGTTAAAAACAATTGCTTATATAATGAGTCATAAAGTATATAAGAAAAAAGCATGCATGCTTGAAAGATGTAATGTTGACATTACGTTTAATAACGTTGACTATGCAACAAAAGATCTCACTCTGCAGCAAAATGAAGGGCAGATTTCTTCTCATGTGACTTCTGGGTCAAAGAGATATTGAGACCCAGCATGTTTTTGACCGAGTCGTGGATGCCAAGTTTGCAGGCGTAGTGCAGAGGAGTGCAGCCCTCGACATCCTCATCAGACAACATTTCCTTCACTGCATTACTCTGGAGGAGGCAACAGACTCTTAGAAGTATGAACACATGTACACATACATTTAAAATGGTACATTATGTAATCTGGCATAACACAGGGTCACTTGGACTTTACTGGAATCTTATCTTTTATTGGTAGACATTCTGTCAACGAGAAGTCATTCTGAGATGAGCTGTGTTCTGAATCTAGCAAACCATAACTGATATTCTGGAATATTCTCACACCTGTAGGATTGTGTCGGGCAGATTTCTCAGCCCCTTCGGTTGAAGAGTGGCAAAGTGGAGGACGTTGCGACCAGCTTTATCTTTGATTTTGAAATCTGCACCTTTTACATTAAAAGAAAGAAGCTATTTCAGAAAAAAATAGAACAATATGCAAATACTATCTCTGTTGAAAAATAGCAGATCTTGCTAGTTTTAGCTACACTTACAGGCTTGTTTGTTTGTTACACTCAGCAAACTACCTTAGGCTGTTGTATTATGTTTTTTTAAACAGGGTTTGGAGCTGATAAGATAATAGCAATTTCAAGCAATGTAATTAATTATTAGAAGACTCTTAGAAGATCCTTAACATAAGACATAGTTCTCTAAAAGAGGTATTATGTTGTCTTTTGAAATCATAATGATATGGTGCATTACCTTTCGACAGTAAAAATACTACCGTTCTCCAAGCACCACAGCTGGCTGCCAGCAGCAGAGGTGTCAGCCCCTTGCAGTCAATGCAGTCAATTTCTGCTCCCTTCTCCAAGACAAATGAAAACCAATGAAAGTGAATTAATGGCTATGGTATAAGATGACAGGATGAGATACAGGATGGCACAATATTTCTCTTATCAAAAGATCCATTCAAGCATTTTATCAACTTGATGGTTTGCAAGGTGGATATACAGCACAATAAATTGATTTTTGGATGTTTTCACAGAGAAACCCATTCAAACCCTTTTACCTTCGAAACCAGATATTCAGCCAGTTCAACGTGATCAAACAACGTTGCCCTATCAGAGAGAAAAAGGAAAGCAAAAGCCATTGCTAATTATTGACAAATAGAAATGAATAAAATATTACTGTAAAGTAGCCTCATATTGCTATGCCAGCCTAAGGATGCGCAAGGAACACTTTAACCCCAAAAAGTTTGATTGTTTAATGAATACTTCACAATATTTCAGACACAATATGATACGGTGAGGATATATGAAGTGCAAGTTTATGTTTTTGTGTTCCTTGTATGTTCCTAATACACAAAGCTCTCTTACTGCAGCTGTGATTCTTCCAGTAAATGTAACTATCATTAGACCCAGCACAAAGTCTGCTGTGGTCACTTTAGAGTGTCTGCTGGTGAGCAGCATGGCGTCACACTGACCTGTGTAAAGGGGTCTGGTTGGCTCCATCTCTGATGTTGATAATGTCTTCCACTCTGTTGTAAGAAGAAAGCATGACTTTGACAGCCTCCACAGCGCCCTGAGTGCAGGCAAAATGGAGGGCAGTGGATTTGTCACACTGAAAAACAATAAACACACACACATACATGGACATTGAGATGGAAACCAGCTATTAGCCTGACATGAGCAAAAGAGGCAGGGTAGGGTAACGCAAGAGGGGCGCAATCTCTCAACCAGTAACGCAATCCATTAATGGGCATAGATGTAAGTGGCTGCAATTTGTATTAATTTAACTATCTGAAGCTATTACTGAACGCATCAACCCTGCTGCTGTGGACTGAGAACGACAAATAGGGGAGTCTATGTGGTAGAGGCGTCTGCCACAGGATCAAGAGCCAATCAGACTGTCTGTTGGAGAAAATATAGACGTTCTTCATTCATTACTCTGCTGTCTGATGTATACGGTGATATATAATATGTACAACTGATCTTAACGTTGTATAAAACCTGTAAAATGCGGTATATTATAAATAATTAAAGCATGTATGCGATTAGCATAAATGTACACATCTACGCATTACACATTTAAATGCACTATAGAGAAACCTTCAGTACTTAGCAACACAATCTTTTGCAATATAGACTTATATATAAAATAAGCTATAAAACAATCTAAAACAAATAATAATCTATATAAAATAAGCAACATAAAACAACACACTAGTTTAACAATATGCATAACACACTAGTGTAACAAAAAATGTTTGTGACAAGCAGACAAATGACACTTTATATTCAGTAAATCTGCCCGAATTTAAATGAGGTGGCAGTTTACATTCTGGGATTTGTGTTCGGTGTAAATGAATCACCATTTGAATGCACTGTGGTCCCCCTCATCATGTAAATTAGATTTTATCATAATCAAGTCTGTAGTTTTTAAAGGCTGCTGTTTGAGTTGTTAGTTGTTATTGAAGTAAATATCCAAGGCTGTAACATAAACACCAGGTTTCTTTTTGTTCATAGCTAAAACACAGTATTACATGCCCCGAGTTATTAAGTCTGTTGAGTTTGCCGGTCACTGCAGTGACTGAATATAAAGTCTTTATATTCAAAATAACATTCTGAATATAGCAGTTACCTGTTGTTGATCCACTCGGGCTCCTTTAGCGATGCAAAGCTTGATCACCTCTATGTTTCCCCCGCGAACAGCCAGATGAAGGGGGCTGCTTTTGGTCTTGTCCAAATAATTAATGTGCATCAAGGTGGGAATACCCATCTCTTCCCCTTCAGGTAAGAGACGGAGAGAGGCCAATAATCTTTATTATGCAGTTCATATCCCATAATGCTAAAGGTTGTCAGCCAAATGTGACATTTGGTGGAAAATAAATACTAAACTTTAACAAACCAATTTTCAGAGCTAGTTCCATCGCCTCTTTGGCACCCGCAAAAGCAACCGTATGGATGACGTAGTGACCCAGTTTGTTCTGCCGACACATTTCTGCACCATGTTTGAACTGTAGGGAAAGACAAGAGCCACTTTTATTCCACAATATGAAAGATTGAGGACTCTGTTTTGCATGCCTAGCTTGCATGCCAACACTTGATTTGTTTTGAACGTTGAACTATTCAGTACTCACCAGAGCTTGGAAAGCTTGGCAGTTATTGCTGGAGCATGCCAGCATCGAGGGGGTGTTTCCCAGGTCCCCCTCCAAATTGACATCTGTTTTGTCACAGGACAGGAGTAACTGTGCCAAAAACCAACAAATGATCATCAATATATTTTCAGCATAAGAACAAGTGTCCAATTTCAATTCAAATTACCGTCCATCATTTCTCCCTGACAATGAGCTTTTATCCAAGGTCTGTAAATTTCAAGCTGAGCTGTCCATTCTAATATATATTAAATACAGGCACAACATGATATATTAAATACAGGCACAACATGATTTAGCCAAGAAGGACATGAACATGGATGAATCCCTTGGTTTTCTGGAATAACATTCCAATATCAAACTATCCTTCCTTATACCCTAAACATAACTGACCCTGAAAACAAAAGGGAATTAATAGGTTGATAAGAAAACTATACAAGCTCCTAACCCAGTCCCAAACCTAAACCTAACCTGACAATAAACCTATTCCTGCAATCTGATTGGTTGATAGATTGATCCAGGAACACATCTTACTTGGGGAAAAATCATGGTGACCACCAAACTATATATGCCAAACCCTACTTCTAATCCAAACCATACACATAACCAACATAGATCCTGTTTAAGATCCTAACATCAATTAAAAAAGAAAAATCGTATTCGTTTGGACTATCATAAAGATAAGGTCATGAAAAGTGCCATCTCAACAATTCACTCTATTGCTGCTCTTTGAATGTGAACAGACTTTTGCATGCAGCCTTGCATGCAGCATATGCAACAGACCTCTACTAGATGGTTGTGTTTTTTTGTGATAGCCAGATGCAAGGGGGCCATCAGAGCACCATTGAGGATGTTGGGATCAGCACCCAGCTCCAGCAGTAATGCACAGCTCTGACTTTGATTCTGCTCCACGGCCCAATGCAAAGGAGTCCTACCCTGTTCATCCTGTGCATTCAGCTCTAAAAAGCAAGAAATACAGACTATATGCTGTTTTTTGTCACCCACGCGAAGAACTGTTTTTGTTCTTCGTTTTTGTAAGCATGTGTTGGCCCTGCAACTCACAAAATGCACTAGATCAAGAGTCAAAAGCGTGTCACATTTAAACACCATACTATCTTGTATCTCATATTTGATTGGCCGAACAGATTACCCATCACATTTTATCAGACACACTCTTCCAGTTTTTGTGACTAAGTACTACCTATTGCACTCTATTAGATTTAATAAAAATAAACATGCACTTTAAATATGATTTTGTTTTTAGCCGTTATTTTAAGCACACACATTATAAGCTCTGATGTGATCTGAATAGCAAAAGAATGGAGTGAATTATCATCTTAAGGAAAAAATGTATATATATATAGTTATATATATCTATATACTGAAACAAAAAGACTGTCACTTGATTATAGTGATTGTGCAAAAATGAAACGTTCCAAAACTGTGTCAAGCGGTAAACCTCACCCTCAGGGCCCACAACGGAAACAATGAGCCGAATGATGTCCAGGTTTCCACCTGCTGAAGCATAGTGCAGCGGACTGGCTCCATTCTCATCTCTGCTATTCAGGTTTTCTGGCCTCTTCTGACTCAGGCGGTTGATGGCTGAGGCATTCCCTTTAAAAGCCAACTGGCAGAAGTACAGTTTATGTTAACATAAGGACAGGAAGATAAAGCACATGTATCTGACGACACTGAGCATTTTTGCTTGTCTTTGGCAAAAGCAATAGAGATGCAAACAAAAGACAAACGCACACTAACATACTTGCTGATTGCATCATCTTCTGTAAATGTTTGTGCTCCTGCCCCCACCCACATCCTCTAAAACACATACCTTGGAGAAACAGCATACAATAAACTAAATAAAACCACACATACCTCAAACACATCTGCAGAATCCAGGCCTGCATCCTCATCATTTATTACACACTTGTAGAAGCTGTTTTCCCTCACTAGTTCTTTTCCCAACTGCATTTGGTGAGCTTGGTGAGGATAATCTGTGAAGACAATTTAATGAAATATACGACTGTCCTCAGTTTAGTGTGTTCCCTCACGTTCATTGTGTTTTTCTTTAGTAGCTGCCGTGGCGTGCTAAGGTTTAAGGTCTAGGTGAAAGCAGGTGATGCATGGGCTGAGGTGTGCACAACAGCTGCACCGCATGTTGTAAAAGATGGACATGCCTGTCTGATATGCGAGTCTGGAGTAAAATACTGCATCAATAAAGCTACATCTAACTGTAACGTCAATTCATACACTTCTGGTAAACAAGCAACAATCTAGCCACCGTGAAAGCATGAAAACTGCATTTGAACCTTCAATTCAGTAAATATGTTTAAGCGAACCCAGTAAAATGCCAGCACTACTTACAGATTTTGAAACGCTTAAGGTGAACCTCATCGTTTCCTTTCCAACTATTGTTACATAACTTTGACCTTTCTTAAGATTTCAAAACTCGAAACCCTGCGCTACAGAACGGCAAGGAGCAATAAATCTCTGGGCTTAAGTCGCAATACTTTTAACTTGACACAGCGTGTAAATAACCCAGCACTAGTCGTGAGACGCTATCTAGCTTATGTCTACTTAAAAAACATTAGACTGTATAATGCAGCGTACTGGAGTGCAAAAACACGCTCGCCGTGCGTCCAAGCAGGGCACGTGCGGTGAGGTGAGTTGGTTGGCTTAGTGTTTAGTAATGTGGACAAACTATATATTGGCTCCTAAACCACATTTTGTAATGCCAATTTAATTATTTACTCGTCTGCCGCAATAATGCTATTCATTCCACAGCAAATATTGACGCATAGTATTCATTTCGGTTAATTAACCAGAATAAAGTGCAAATATTTGATTACAATCTTGAAGTGTTTGACAGCTGTAATTGAGATTTAAACCATGCTTTTATAGAAGCTCAGGTGAACAGATATATAACATCTAAAAAAATATGAATATGCTACACAAAAAGTAATTACCCCGTGGCACATTGCCTGAAGTGTTAAGGCCATTTGGCATTCATAATATGACCACAAAATAATAAAAATAATAAAACACAAAAATGAACCCTCCACTTCAGTGAATATATTCATTTACAATAAGTACTAGCTTTTTCTTATTGCAGGCTAAATCACTTATATAAAGTGTGAATCAAAATTCATTGCTGTTTTTGTCTTTATTCCAGATTTTGTCCTCTTTATTACACAGTTATCCACATTGTCTGGCTTTATACAAGCATACATATTGCTTATATTAAACACACACTTTGAATGAAAGCATAAATGTCAGTTGACACTCACAAATAACCTGAATAAATTTTTTTTATTGAAATGTTTTACTTATATAATCTCAATGCTCATATTTAGTCAGTACTGCCAGTAAATATGAGGGTTTACCGAAAACAGGAACCATATCAAATACACCAGATACCCTGTCTGGTTGAACTATTAGCAGAAGATTTAATACATTTCATCCATATTTTCTTTTTAAAGTTGTCTGCATAAACTTAGGTTTTAAGTTATTGAACCAACAAGATATGAGCTGACTAACATCCACGTTCTGAAAAGCTATGCTTTTACGTTTAGATCAAGTGTGCATCATTTTAATAAGACTATTCCTGGAAAATAAATCTTTAATTTCTAGATGCAAATTTAGTTTGTGATATAAAAATGACATTTTTAGGGAATAACTTCATATCGTCTTCAGATACAGTGCTGTTAGTGCTGTTAATTGATGGGTTTCCATCTGTGTAATTTTCACAGAGAAATTTTCAAGAAGCACTAAAGACGGTTGCCGAGCAGCGAGCAAACAGTAGCGCTAAATGAGACGCACACGGGCTGCTGTACATGCAGCTGTTTGCTCTGGAGTATGGCCTGACACACAGGTATGTAGGGATGCAAATTTTTTTTTTTTACTTTTCTTGTCATCAATTCATTTTTGTAGTCTTCTAACAATTTCTAACATACAGTGATGTTGTAGTTTACCTAAATTTGCTTGTTTTCTAAAGTCTGATTAGTCTATAATTGTATTTCATCAGTGTCCTTTTATTACAATGGAACTAAAACAATACTTAGAAACATAAATTAGATTACCAGCTTACTAAAAAGAACGTTCTAAAACATTCTGGTTTGTTTTCAACCCGTGGCTGGGTAAAATATAAACAGAACACAGTTGGGTAATTAATTAAATTAGTTGTTGTTACCCAGCGATAGGTTAAAACAACCCATCATGTTTTAGAGTGAAGTATTTTAAATAGATTGATACTAAATTATGCATTGGTACAGTACCAAAGTTTAAAATACCGCTGGGATATACTTTAAAAGCACTGACAGACAATCAATGACATAGAATATATAATACAGCATCTTGTAATTGTAAAGAAAATAAACCAGAATATTTCGCCTTGTACGATGATAACAAGCTATTGATTAAGAGAGTTGTGTGTATTGATTTTATAAAGAAAATAAATATAACCTACCTAGATGATCGGCTCAGCTGCTGTGCAGTGTGGTCTAGATCACTCTCTCTCAATATCAAGCGGGTTATATACTCTGTTGGTTAAAGGAGATCCAGTTACAGTGGCTCTTAGAGGTAATTTCCTCTGATGCAATCATCAAAGGGCATGCTAATTTGACACAGACTGTCATTCTCAAAAAGCTGATGGTGAGAGTTAATGTAAAGTACTGTCTCTTGACCATGGCCTGTGGTTTAAAATGTATTACTTCCCAGAACTTGAACAAAGAAAGCTGAGCGTTTCTGTTGTTCTGAGTTTTCTCCCCCACAGATTACATTTATTATTTAGGATATTTGGTTTTTGTTTCGTGCATTTTTGGTTAGATCTTTATAAAATTAAAACGTTAATAGTGGACAGTTTAGTATTTGAAAAATGACAAAGACATTTTAGTTAAATTATTTTATCTCGATAGCCTGAAACATGCATCAAAATGTATAATTTGACACAATATAATGAATATAACTTTACTAGCAAAAGGGTTTTTTCAATGTTTTACCACACAATGTTTTTTTTAAATAAATATTTTTTTAATTGTTACATTTAAATATATTAAATTTAATATTAAATATTTTGTTACTGAATGTTAAACCCTTGACTTTCTCCTTTCATTACATAATTGGACCATGTCACATGCTTTTCGCATTGTCAGATACGAGGCTTGTTCTTCAGAAATCCACTTTTTGTCCCAGCAACTTCCTAACATTAATGCGCATGATCTGATAAAGCTTAAGTTTCAATCTGCCTTTAAGGTAAATCCCCTCGATATTTTATCACAAAGTAGTGCTCTGCTACGAGATCAGATCAAGCTGGACTCCCCAGGGCACTGAGCATGTGGATTATACAAAATTCATTTGGGAAAAAGAAGTCTGGAATTAAAAGTAGGCATTCTGTTTATCAAGAAGGATTATTTGATAAAATACATCATTAACTAGGGATTATGCCGTATCAGTGGGGAGATCAAGAGTGGATGCAACATGCTTGTTTACTGCTTGCCTAATACAGTACATTCTCAACTAAATTTCATATAGTTTAAAATTCATGAATGTTTTGCATAATGCACCAAAATTGTGGTCACAAACATCAACACTAGGCAGAAAACTCAGCAATCAGCATAAGGATGTTGGTCTCAGCAGTTTGTAAAACTTATCTAAAACTTTCATTACATCGATGGCCCGTGAAATACTCTCAAGTGGAGAGAAATATTTATGAGGTTTGGGCAAGTAAGTTTTAGCCAGCTGGTCCCACTTTATGACTATTTATAAACGTAAAAGAGTAAGCCATACAAAGAGGCATATTCATCATGTTTGTGTTTTTAACCATGTCAGATGAGGACAAACAGATTGTGCTGTGTCCATTGTTCCACTTCACGCCCATTCAAATATTTGTCACTTTTTTATCAATTCAAATGAGGTATTATGGTTGTTATTATAAACAGCTTTTTACACGAGCGCAACCATTCCTGGCTGTTCTTCATCTATTGACACCTTTTGTAAACAAATTCACACTCTTTGTTTATTTAATTTTCTACCAACAATGTCAAGCAGTGATTCCACATCCATCTCAGGAGAATTATGTCATTTTTAATGACATCAAAAGCATATTACACCATGAATTTTGTTTGATAACATTCTACAGGGTGGGTGAAAGTTACTAGGCATTAAAATTGGTAATAAAGTCCATATTTCTAATGCAAATTTATTGAAACAAATTGTACATGTACTTTATTGCATAAGAAAATGAAAGAAAATTTCAACATTAGCATCGGTAGCGTCAACCAGTTTCCTCAAACAGCCACGGATGGAATGCACATTCTTCTGAAGTAAGTCATTTGGGATATTGCTGAGAACCTCTCGCAGCTGATGCCTGTACTATAAACGTGGAAAATATGAAATCCTATTTACTAACATTTATTTAGACACTGTTTTCATCATGACTCCAGTGATACTAAGTTCTGTAGCCAATTTTTAATGCCTAGTTACTTTTCACCCACCCTGTATAATAGAATTGATGAAAAGAACATTTTAAAGGTTTGACGCAATAAATATGGAAAAAAGTTTGTTATTTCTCTTTGTTTAGATTTGTATTTTATGGTGGATTTCATATTTTATAATGTATAGTGCGCTGAATGATAAAACCTAAACATAAGGCATTTGAAAAGTTCTCTATTAGTTCTTTTATTAAATGAATACCTGGGACATATGATACTATAACGTGCCAGTAGTTGAAAACATATATGCTAAGGTGTAGAGACTTTGTATGTTTCTATATGAGGCTGTTTGCTGGTGCATATTGCATATCTGCTTTCCAGTTTTGTGAAAACACCTGTGTGCCTGTGCAAAACTAATTGTTTGCCTTCTTGTGGTCATATTTCAGTAATTTCCTCTGAGTAATTAATTGCGCTAGTATTCTCAGAGCAAATAAAGTCACAAAGGATGTCATAAAAAGGCACAAAGGTCCAAGTCTCAGACACTGTCCTAGATAACTAGAATTAATAAACATGGCATAGCCTGAATGATAATGTTATTTAAATTTCAATGGCATTATGCTCTCAGCAGCCAGTAATTCACTGCTCGAAACCATTTGGGACAAATCGTGTTCTTACTGCAAGTGTCTAATGTAGTCTTGGGGTGCGTCCCAATTTACACACATATGCAATACTTTTTGATATTTTACAGGATGCATAGTGCCACACCTATTGAATATGCCTAAACATGCATGGTTATGTTGTTTCATTTTTGACATTCACTGTCTGTGACCCTGTCAAATTCTTACAAAACTGCAAATTTTCTAAAATTTTAACAATGGTTTTAATTTTTCAAATGCTGTAAGACAGGGGTGTCAGACTCTGCTCCTGGAGGGTCAGTGTCCTGCAGAGTTTAGCTCCAAGCAACTCCAGCACACCTGCCTGGAAGTAATCCTAAAGACCTTTATTAGCTTTATTAACCAGATGTGTTTAATTAGGGTTGAAGCTAAACTCTGTAGGACATTGGCCCTCCAGGAGCTGAGTTTGGCACCCCTGCACTAAGACATCTATCCAGTTGTCTGTATCGACACAACACACTGAGGCCTTTATACTGCATTGGACCAAGAGAACTAATGTAAAACTATCCAAAGAAGAATGAAATGTGATCTTTTATCTAATGCAGAGATTGTCATTGGTTGAGCTCCCTACATTCACAGAATGCTTTAGCAACTTCTGTTTAAAAGAATCTGATTTCAAAGATTGCACAAAATACAGTGTATTAGGCCTGTTTTCCACAATTATGAGAGTGACAAACACTTACACTGTTCATTATGTTTTTAGAGCGTAGAATAATAGTACATTACTAAACAAAGTTCATTTAAGCAGATATACTGTATATGAGAATGTTTATATCGAAGTACAGGTTCATCTGTGGAAACCTCTACAGACGGTCCTTATAGAAATCAAAGCTTCAAAGAACAACGTTAGTGCTATTGAAGTTTTTTGTGCCTGCAGATACCTGCATAACTTTTGACACAGGAGTGGAGGTAACAGCATTAGACTTATACACATGATATACATATGATTCTGTCAGATGTGGTGAAAAAGAGATAAAGGTTTAACTTTTAACTTCAATTCCATCTACAACTTTTTTCAAAAGTTTAAAACAGACAAAGTATATTGAAAGTCCGAAAACTAGCATCATAATCTCTACTGGACTTTACTATAGATAACAAGGATCGTAATATACAGTATACTTATCAGTAAACATTTATCATTAAAATAACTGTTACTAGATAAAAACAGTGTATGAAGGTTTTTGTTAAATGAACAGTGTTGGTGTGCCAGTGGTTTAGAATAAAACTCTTATGGCACAGAGGTGACAGGCTCCTTTCCAAGCAGATGTGAGTCAGGAGGAGCTCGACTTACAGGTCAAATCGTGTTCCAACTTCATTATAGCTGAGCATTAACCTCGAAATACTCTCCAGGGCCCCTGTAATTACAGTTAGTGCTGTAAGTCACTTTGTATTAAAAGTGTCTGTGCAGCAACAAAGAGCAAAACAATTTTCATACTTTTCAGTAAGTCAGATGAACAGCGATGCTTACTGAGACAAATACTTACTCATACATAAATAAGACACTTTACATCTTATTATGTGACATAACATAAAAGCTATACGTAGTATTATCTCAAACAAGGTGCGGTAATGTATTTACAGTATGAGCTTCTATGGCAAGTGCAAAATATTGAAGAGTATTTTGCTGTTTATTTTGCTCTTTAATATTGTGGGCATATTGTATTACATAGCCCATAATCATACACGTGTGATGAGTAATCTCATTTGAGTTTTCAAAATCCAATTCAAATGGTCAGAAAATGTGTGTCTGTTTGTGCTGCATTCCCAGGTAAAGAAGCTACGTTAATTACTGTATAGATTAAATATTTATGAATTTACATGATGCAAAGAGCTGCAAAGTGTGTATTGGGGGTGGTGTTTGTGTGGTTTTACTTCACCAACTGTTGGTGACAAATTTGTAACCAAAGTCAGCAAAACCTGACAAATCTGAGCAAAGCCTCCTTTTGGGGACATCCTCATTTGTGTGTGTGTGTGTGTGTTTGGTAATAAAATATGAAAAATGGGAGAGGTTACTGTTTCTAATGTATTTTTTTGGCAAGGCCCTGAATTTCTAGACAAATCTTAATATTATGGTACAGTACAGTGCACAGTGATGTTTTAAAAATTAATAAAGAAATAATTTACCGAGTCTGGTGTGGAAGAACTTCACTGGCCTGTGAGGTCTAAACCTAAACACTTTTGTAATGAATTGGAAAGCCAGATATTGTAAATCCTGACCACACTCATACTGTGGTGTCCGAATGGGAGCAAATCTCAGCAGCCGTGTCCCAACAATTAGCGGAAAGCTGTCCCGGAACCAATTCCCCATTATTGGCATTGTTTTTGAAATTCAGTGCTCAACATGCATATATTTGGGTGCCCACATACTTTTGACCTTATAGTGTGAGTTTTTATCCACTTTTCCTTTAAAAATCCAGTCTTGCTTTAAAGTGTTTGTTTATTATTAGTTTATTAGTTTTTTGTGCTTATGGAGGAATGCCCAGATTATTGCTATTTCTTGACATTAAGGTACCAAAATGACTTAATAGTCTTTCTGCATTTGTCAATGTTAAGTATAGATAAATAAAGCCTAATTTGCCAAACTTTATTGATGTTCCATCCTCAAGTAATCTATTTGACTCCTAAGTTCCTTTATAGTAGTAAATCCACAGCTGTTTTGTCTATGGCCCATAAAATCTTCCAGATTAGTTTCTGTGAACCGATTTCTGTTGTCTTTGAACTGCATCTGCCCCCCCTTAAGCCCTCTATGCGTGACGGTTAGCAGTTTAAGGAGGATTTTCTATTGTGTTGTCCTTCACCATGGAGCTCTAAGTCATCTTAATTATCTGAAGATCTGTACTTACTGTACGTACTGACATACAAACAACTGTAAAAAACCTACCAGAATAGTTGTGCATGAGTGATCATTTCAATACACTGACGCATGTGTACGATTTAAGCCCCTTACTGAGCAAAAGAAATAAAGATAGTAATCTGTGGTATTAACAGGTGTATAACTTATGCACATTTGATGCCCGGCCTTTATGGCAAGAAAGGCAAGAATACAGCGTCTGGAGATGTCAAGTGTGTCAGATAATGAAAGGTGTCGTCCTCCTGCACAGAGCCACTCATGAAGGTCAATAGCAGAGGTCACGAGAGAAATCAAGCACATGAAACCATCATAATGAGAAGAATGAGAAGTCTGCTGAACGGTTTCATGACACATGAACAACAGTCCAGTTTATTAAATCTTTGGTTACTAATTTTCAGGTATCCTTGTTAGTGTAATTATACATGTGAGTACTGAGTAATATTAATTAGGATGGTTTGGTCTAGGGTTAGTTGCATGTAATTATGCATAATTTACTGTCATTACTTTAGAAAGTACATGTAACATTTGTAACAAAGACACTGTAAAAGAAACAGTAATGTGATCGTTTCAGTGGGTTTTAGTTTTGAGATGGCAAACGCTCAGTTAATAGCTAATGAGCACATCTCCACCTTGTGGACATTGGAAACATTTTGACGTAAGATTTAATTAGTGCACTGTAAAACATGCAATAAATACTTCAAATATTTGGTTCTAGTTTAACTTACCTTTAGAATGTATTGTATTTAATGTATTTAGGTTAGTTCAGTTTTAATAAATAATAAAAAAAATCATATTTTTTAATTAACCAGGTAATTTATACATGATCACATAATATTACTTGTTTAGGTTACCCGACAAAACAAAACATAAAGGTTAGTGTTGAAAAGTTTGCTTTAACTATTAAACACATTCAGAAATGTGGACTATATAAAAATGTGGAAAAATGGTTTTAGACGATTTTGTAATGGTCTTTCATGCATTCAGAATCCACATTTGCATTTCAAATATACCCCAAATCAAAAATATCTGCATTTTCTCAGTGCTGAGTCAGTTTGTTCCATCTGTGCACTCTTTGAAATTACTGCTTAAAGAGTTGATGCACAAACTCATAAACACACTCAATGTCTCCTTCACATCTGCATATAAAATAACACCCAAAGTAAAACCTCGCAAAGAAAAATCCTGACAATCTGACACATTTCAGTACAGCACGTACCAAAATTTACAATGCAACTTTAATTGGCTCTAAATACTGATAAAGATAACAAATGAATCCAACACAACAACACGACCTTCGTAATTAAAGAGATCTCGAAGCAAGATGCTGAAACAAATCCAAAAAATGTTTATGGGAGTTTGCATATAAATATTGCCTTACACATGCCAGCTCAGCATGTCGTAGAAATATTTACAGCCTCTAGAAAATTCCTCAGTTCTGCAAAGGGGTCGTTGTGTAATTAGATTAGATTAGATTCAACTTTATTGTCATTGCACATAGTTACAAGGCAACGAAATGCAGTAATTACCACTTTTATCACATAAAGAATCACATGCATTAAAGAAAAAACTATTCTATTAATACTTGTATAAGGCGTTGCTGTGGAATACAGCATTAACTGTGTTAGATTTTAGTCACTTGCACTCATCTTTTACAGCAAGTACCTTCCCACATGCAAAGGTTAAGCACAATGTCCTGGTGCAGAATCGTTACCCAGCCATGTACTAAAATGCTTTATGAAATGGTTCATTAGAACAAATGCATACAATTAAAAGGAGTTTAAGAGGAGCCTGTGCGTGTGGGAGGTTTGAATATGTGGTTTACGAGGACACAAATGTGTATAATGACATGTATGACAATGTAAACATGGTTTATGGGGACACATATAAACACTTATCCTCATAAACCAAATCACTTAAAAAACATACTAAATTCTGACTTTTTGTTAATTAAAAAATGACAAAAGTTTTCTGTGAGGGTTAGGTTTAGGGGTAGGTATAGGGTTAGGAGATAGAATATACAGTTTGTACAGTATAAAAACCATTACATTCATGGAGTCCTCATAAACCACAAATGCCAACATGTGTGTGTGTGTTTGTGCACGCTGTATGAGAAAGGTTGAGGAAGAGTTTGACCTGTGTGTGGGTATGTTCTTCCTCGTGTGGGATGAAATATCATGGGAGAAGACATGACACCCAGCTGACCTTGCAGCAAAAACCGCAATAATTTATTCATTGCTTATCGCACTGGTTTTGCACACGCTGATGCAATGGAAATGTGCTTTCTCTCACTTTCTGCTTTCTTTTAATAGGTTCCCTTCAAATTGTTCCTTGACCTGGTGTGGGACCTATCGATTCGTCCATATCTTTGGTTGGAAAACACAGAGATTGCAATCTTAATTTGCAATCTAATCTATTTGTTTCAGTGACTTTTTCCGTCCATTTGAGATCAAGTTAAAATGGTCTTTCTCCTTTAGTGCGCACACATGCTCACCCTGTTGTAAAATCTGAAGTCACCTTTAGATGTAATTATTTAAACTGCCCTGTCTCCCACAGCTATTAAAATACTTCTTATCTGAGTGTCCAGCTGGCAATGTCAGATAAATGGCAAACCATGAATCTTGTACTGGACAGTTTTTCACAATACGAGTCAAATGAGCTTTCAACCACGTTGTGATTAAACCGAACATTGCAGGCATACGCTATACAGAATAAGTTTTATTGCATGAAAGGAATAAAACATAAACATGGAACTTTCTATGTTAAAAAGAAACCAGTATAGTAGTTTCCTACTTAACTAACAACATGAAATCAAGCCCCTGGTTACTTTCTTAATATATCTTTCTTGATTTTTTTTATCGTCGGACTATTTATCAGGTCATAATCTTTAATTAAACTGAATTTTAATTTCAGTATTTAACCCGCCTTTTAAATGACTTTCCTTTGACTGACATCACCAATCCCTCCTACTTTGTAACCCCGTCCCTCCAACCACCCCTCACATACTTACATGTAGGTCCGCCTCCATTGTGTCATGTCCCACCCACTTTTTAACAATCAATTCTCGATATGGATGAAGTCATAGCCTACAGTTTCTTGATTCACTTAGAAACGCTTTACATTATGAAAGTTACATTGGTTGTGAAATTGAAAAATGTAGATAACGTATGTTTGTTTGTTTTGTTGATGGCTAGCTAAAAATACGTCTATGTACTGAATGTTTCCATGACTTCAACATTCAATGATAGCAGTCTATTGCACACAAAATTGAACACCAAAATAAACATTTGATTAAACATTCAGGGACACACACTCTGTTGTAATTAAACTGTATTAGGTTAATTACCTCTCCCTCGACAGCCTAATTAAGTAGACAGACCTTCAGGTATGGGTTACACAATTAGGTGTACTGTTACAATTATGCCTAGTACGCAGATAGGCGAGTTCCAAAGACTATGATACCCTGAAACTGACCTCAGGGCACAATTTTCCAGACGCTACCTCCCCTTGCTCTCAGCATGCGATTTCAAATTCTGCCACCTTTTAACAGATTACTTTATCTGAAGGTTAATTCACATTGACCACTGTACTTACTTTCCCTATGTGACACTATGTGTCAGCATGACCTCCATTTTTGTGAGGTTTGAATTCATTTTCTCTCATGACTGATCTGATCTGTGAGATATGAATAGGATTGATGATATAGGGCACAAGGAACAAGTTGACTTAGTTTATAGAGGTGCATGAAGCATAAAGAATTAGATCTAAGATGTGCATGTGACCACTGGAGCTTCTGTCATTGGTTGCGACTAACGAATCAGCATCATGAAGGACACAAACAGAAACTGTAATGTGTTGTCAAGGCTGCTGATACTGTGGCTGTTAGCATGAGCAACGTGCTTGCGCATAAACATGTAATCAATGCTAATGAGGTAAACATTTAGCTGATTTATTAATGTATTAATGAGGTAAGTATTTTACAGGTTGTTTTAAATGCTTTGCTCATTCTTGCAGTAGCTTCGATATAAGGGTGCATCAAAGTTTAATGATGATTGTGGCAAAC
>JAZGTJ010004948.1:0-29021 GCA_036877575.1 Botia almorhae
ATAACACACACACACACACACACACACACACACAGTATTACACATTATTGATTCTTGTGTGTTCTGTGACTAAGCGTCATGACGTCAAACCTGCAGTACAGGCAGCATGTTTGATTTGAGAGTAAAGAATGAATGACTGGATCTGAGAGTAAAGAATGACTTAAATTTCATGTACACAAAAAGTAATTTTATAACATTTAATAAATATTGTCTATAAACTCCCATAATGTGGAAAAAGCTGTATGCAGTTTCTTCAGGAAATGTGTTCCACAGACCAAAAGAAAAGAAAAGCAGACTGGTTGGGAATGACATTTACTTTTTATTCATTTACACTTTTATCCAAAACAACTTACTCAGTGTTGTACTTGTTTTTCTGTACTGTCTTTGTCCCTCTGTTAAAGAAACCTATTGAAGTATTCCCATCTAAATCCCAAGTTTTCTGGGTCATGGCTAGGGAACAGTAATGTTATGGCTATTGAATGTAGCTCCAAGTTCTGTCTTTCTCATATTGACCTTCAGGCTAGTCATGGCGTCATTGTTATCTTAATGTGTATTGTACAACATGGGTTTACCATATGGAATTACAGAATCCCGAAATGGAAACGTATCTGTTGGCTTCCTGTATAGTCCTGCCTACATAACTCCAGATGAATCCAGTTCTGTGCCACTTGCTGTCCATTCACAGATAGGCAGCAAAGATGATGATTTGTACACTCTGTTGAGGTTTTACTGGTAACATCTATCTTTTCCTTTCTCGTCATAGCCTCCAAAGAACACTAATGGTTCCAGCAGCCAGCTGCGGATTCTCAGCCCAACAGTGAAAAGCAGCTCCTCTTCTTCCTCTTCGTCGTCCTCGTACGAGTCCGTGTTGGAGAAACGCTTGCAGAAGCGACAGGAGATGGAGTCACCCCTGCCGGATGACAAACAACATAAGGCCAATCAAATCATCTCGGAGGCCATCGCTAAAGCACGGGAGAGAGGAGAGAAAAATATACCACGTGTCATGAGTCCGGACAGCTTCCCATCTTCATCGTCGCAACGTCACAGTCACAGGGCAGGTGGCTCCAAGTCCAAAGCCAAGAATAAGAGCTCCAAGAATGCCCGGATCGTGGCATCCTCCAAGCCCAAACAAAAGACTCAGATTGGGTAAGACGCCGTGAAATTGAGTGACATTTCCTTTGTTTGGTTGGTTTGTCAGGAAGCAGTGAGGGAAAGTCCAGTGCTGGTGTAGTGTTTTGACATGAGCTGCTTGGGTTCTTTGCATTACAGGCCTGATTTCTGTACTTCTTTAAGACCATCTCTGTTACATTTCCAGAATGCTGTTCAGCATGCATCCAATTCCTGCAAGATAAGGTGTTTTTTGTACATGCGTATGTAGCTTTAAAGTGTAAATCAGGGTTGAGTTTTAAAGATAAACAGTTTTTCAGGGTGTGAGAGCATTGAACAACATGTTAAATTAGCAAACCTGTCATTTAGTAATAAAGATTTAGTATAAACAATAATAGAAAGTTATTCTATATGTAGAAAGGTGAACAAGTGTAATCATTATAGCTGTTACTATATTGTGTGTCTTAACATGGTTAAAATGCTGCATTGACCAATCGGCATACAGGACTAGAGCTGTCCTCTTTATAAAGGTAATTATAGCCCCGCCAACATGACAAGTGCAGATACGTTTTTACAAATACACGCAGAGACAGAGAAACAGAGATGAAGAGGAACAACACAAGACATTTATTCTGAGGTCTGTTAGTTTAAGTATTAATTTAACCAGACGATATTCTGGGTTTCATTAGAAATTTACAGATAATTAAGTCTTATGCTGACAACTCTGCTTAAAATTTACTTGGATCATTAGCCAACGATCACAAGCTTTCTGAAGGATAAATGAAAAATTAGCTCAGTTTTATAACTCACAAACATAGGAAAGGAACAAACTGGAGATAAACATCATCTGTTGTTCTCCAATTCATGTTATGGTTTCCAAGATGTACTGCATATGTAATAACAGTACAGACGGTCCCCTCTGGGGAGTTTTAATAGATCATAAGGCTGAACCGAACATTCAGAGCTTTATCGCCACATCATGTGATCCATGTTAATATAAGAATGGAAGAATGTGAGCTTTCTAGGTCAAATGCATTATATGAAGGTCATTGCAAAGTTCGTGCCACACTGTTGTGTAAAGTTCAGACTCCTTATACCACACTCTCTTCCGGTCCATCGCTATGATTATGAAGCATGAAAATGTTTAGCATTCCCACTGAGCTTGTAAAAGCAGTGTGTTGAATTTCTTCTACAACTTGTTCATCATGCTTAATGGATTAGCAGTCTGACTGACCCAAATACTTCTGCAGTTAAGGCAGGACAAACAGGATGTGTGTGTTCAGACATAACGCCTCACTGGATGATTTCTTTACTGTTAAAAGACGCAGTTGGAATTTTAGCTTGCTTGCCTCTTTAGTACAGAATATTCACCACTTATTGTAGAAGGAAGCAGGTGTTGCGCACTTTTAGAAAATGGATAGTTCTGACTTCTGATTGGACGAGCTGTGCTCGAAGCTGTTATAAAATGCAAATAATTGCACTCTGGTGGCCGCACATTCTTTATTAATGTGCCAAGTTGTGTTGCTTGTTAACCACAAACAGCCTACACTTAGAATAATAAATTATATTTCTTGACAGAAGAACTTATTTTATTCCAGTATTTATTAATAATACATGTAACTGTTTATTGAACATTAAGTGTCTTTCCTCATAGTGCTGTTGCCACTGTTCTAAAGCAATTAGCCTCTCCAGTCTGTGTTATGATGATTTAACTACTGGTTGGGGGTTTACCACTTTATGTTTTGTATGCTGATTTGCAAATATTCAAAAATAAGAGAAGAAGGTTTGCATGTTTTATTCTTTGTAGCTCGCTAAAGGATCTCTTTCAACCTGTAAAGTACTTTGAAGAAGATGCCTGTCTGGTTTGGCAAGCTTTTATTAAGTTTGTTTTGCGGTGTAAGTGTTGAGCGGGATGTTGTCACCTGACGTAACTCTGCTGACAGTGTAATGTACTACATTCTTTCTGCTCTGGCTGTGAGAGTGATGTTTATTAAGGGCTGAGCATCACATAGTACCTGGTGATGTCATTAAATTCTGTCTACCACAGAATCATTGTATCATCGCAATGCACAGTTTATCTAAACTCAGCAGTGTAGAGGGCAAGGGACATATAGGTATTCATGATCAGTTCTATTTGACGGGTTTATCGTTCCATGACAAATCATTACATGTCAGAAGGACATACAGGCCTTTGCCCATGTGTTGCCCTCGATATTTAAGATCTAAAGTCTTTTTTGATTGTATAGGTTATGGAATTGGCCAAGAAGAATGTGACTTGTTTTTACAAATTTAAAATAAATTTAAAATGCAATCCACTTACTGCCAACTTGTCTACTATTTAGTGCAGTAGTAGTGTAGGGCATGTAGGTACAATGAGCAGTTTTCATTGATCAGAACCATTGACATTGAGCCGAATTCACGACTGCTACTCCAGACATTTTAATAACATCTCATATTGTGTGGAATGTTTGAGGAAGTTGTCAAGGTAGCAAAGTACACAAACTGATGTCAAGGCTCATTTATGCCATGCAAATCCAGGTAATCTGCTTTTGTTGTGTAAGGCTTGCACACTATTTTATATTCAGTACATTTTTATGAAAGCGTTAAGTGTTATGATCACTTGATTAAACTTCTCTTTTGAGGGCAATTGCAAAACATTTCTGTTATTCTGGAGGCTTGGGAGTATGACCTCACTTTCTCATCTAATTCACTAAAATAAGTTTGTTCTGATGGATTCTTTAGCAGTTTAATATCTTTCTCCTTTTGCTCGATTCATCTATCACCCTTTCAGGCTTTACTAGGGACTGATTGAGTGTTTGATGCACTCACATTGCCTGAATGTAGGCTAACAGTAGCTCTTAGTTTTGAGGAACTGGTTTTAAGTTCCCAGATGAATGTGCAGTGTTGGGCCATGGAGGCAAATGTGGGCTTAGATCTTGTTTTCGTAATTGGTAGGGTTGGTGCCTTTGAGCCTCTTCTGGAGCCCATAGCCAGAAACCTGCTGACCCGATATGCACCAAACAGTGCACCACAGCCAACAGCAGACATTAAAACAGACCGTGTGATCTCATAAAAGACAGAGAGAGACAAAGAGAGACTGCAGTCAGTCACACACATTTACAGATCTGATAGAGATGGATGGATATAGGATGTATTTCAGAGACATTAAAAGGTGATGAGATGGACCACTCATAATAAAATGAATGAGATAAATCAATATGGTGACTATAGGAGTTAAAGTCCTGCTATACAGTTAAAAGAACCGATCTGTTTTTGCAGGCACATTAGACTGAACTAGCCTGAACCGGCCTTCAGCATTTTGAGCTAAATAAGCACAAATTATGATATCTTTGTTGTCACATGTTAGTTGCTGATTTTATGTATGTTATTAAAACATTGAAACATGTTATTAGAATGTTGGCAATATTACGGTCTTTCCCCAGTCAAGTAGATACTGTAAGCGCTGCACTTAACTGGCAGTTGTTGCTTTAGTGGGGTGGGCAATTATTTTTTCCAAAGGGCCACATGAGAAACCTGAGCTGTGTTCTGAAATGTGACTGAAGGTCTGAGGTGGACATGCGAAGGATAGCACAAGACGTGCACATCAGTGATGGAGGATCTGTGTTTGGATTTGTTGAACTGCACCTCAGAAATGGAGGATCTGTGTTTGGATTTGTTGAACTTCAGCACTGAGAAGATCTGTCAACTTATATAGGTGGATCCAAAGAAAATGGTTTACTGTTTCTAGCGATTTTGTGCGATATGATATAACTTGCCTTGGCAGCTGCATTCCTGGATGCGTGAAGTTTTGTGAAAAATCCTTGTTGGATTGCAGTTTAGTCAGCAAGGCATCCAGCATGTTTGGTCACATAGTGCAGGTTTAAATTGTATTCCTTGAACACAGCGACCTGTGCACCAAAAATTAAGCACACAACTTTCCCATTAACTTCTGTAAATAAATATTTTGCAGACCATGCCTTGTTAAAAATGCGGCATTCGGTATCAATCTTTCTTTTTTTCGCATGAGTTGACATTTTGAGGGTCTGAAGGTACGCACGCAACTGCCACCCGCGCATGCGTTCGTGCGTAAAAGACTTTCAAAATAAAAGCAGCAAGCGTGCATGGTTTTAGTGTTTAAGGGTGTGTTGTTATTTATACTAATGGTGTATTTTCCACAAAGATTTTTTAAACATATTAGGATAGTGTGTGTGCATTTGTAAAACTTGGAGAAAAGAATAGGCATGTGTGCACACATGTATCCTATGTTACAACCCTGAAATATTAATGCAGCCTTCTGCGCCTTATGCTAAAAACCTTCCGCTCTCATCCACTGAGTGTGTGTGTGTGTGTGTGTGTGTGATTCATATAACCTTTAAATAATGGTGCACTTGCTAAATGCAGTGCTAAATCTTATTAAGCAACACACCTACATCCCCATGTTTTAAACCTTTACAAATCAGACAGCAGTTAAACATACCGTGAAAATAATAGTGAATAAAATCATTGTTCTAATTACCTTTGCGTTATGAAAGAATACACTGTAGTAACTGATGCATTAGTTTTGTCTGTGAGTTGACTTCATTGAGCTGGAAAAAAATCGTGTGATAGAATGTCGAAGTGCAGCAATTTAAATAGCATCTCATTTGATGGCTAATCACAATATCTTGCTTATGAGTTTTGCCTGACTGAGATTCGTGGCCTCTTTTCAAAGCATCCTTTACTATTTCAGGCTCTTTTAATCAAATCATACATCAAATGATTTTCTCTTTTGAAACAAAATATCTACTTATCAGAAACACAAAGGCTGTGTCCTTTAAAGGGATAGTTCACCCAATTTTCTTGTGTTATTCCATACCTGCATGACTTATTCTCTTCTGTGGAACACAAAATAAGATATTTTGAGAAATGTCTCTGTGGTTTTGTGTTCATAAAATGAATGTCAAAGGGTACCAATGTTGTTTGGGTACCAACCAACTTCAAAGTATATCTTCTTTAGTGTTTCTCAGAAAGAAATGTAAGATTTAGTGTATATACAATAATTCAGGAGTTTCATCAAGAATGCATGTCTTTGTACCATCTCAGATTTTTTTCTAACATCATGTTTTTGTGAATGACATTTAATTGTTCATGGTTCTCATTGTTTAGTATGTGCATGCTTTGTTTTCATTCAGTCACACAGCCTTACAGAGCAAAATGTTCTTCTGTATTTAAAAAGAAATCACGCTGACTAAGTGCCAGATGTGCAGCTGTTCTGGCCAGTTGTCTTTTTTAGGAATTGTAAAGTAATGCGTGGTTTAAATTGTAGTGTGATAGTCTAAAAAGAATGATAGTCTGACCTCCCTGACATTTGTGAATGTACTACTGAAGAAATGGTGAGCGACTGTTGCATATCTCATAACAACCTTTACCTCAGTCAGTGGAGCATTTACCATCAGAAGATTCTAGAATGTTTTCTCTCCTTTGTCAGGTTTTGTAATTCTAGAGATCCATGCAGTGATACATTCCTGGCATTAAGCCACCAAATGTAACCTATAGGAGCCAAATGAATGTATCCATCTTGCATTTGTGCTAAACAGTGTAGGACATTGAGCCATATACCAGTTTTTATATGAAAAGTTTATTTTTGACCCCGTGTATGTGTGTCTCTAAAGGAAAGGACCTTCAGGGTGTTCAACTGGTTTGTCTTACATCCCTTCGCACAGGTGGGCTCTGTTTGGCTCTGTCTGTATACACACACAGGAGCTTGATAAAGCCCACCACTCATTTCACAGCTGCTGTGGTGTGTGAGGAGCAGAGCTCATGTGTCACTCACAGGATACAGTGTTACTGCTTCCACCCACGCTGCCAGCTTCACTCTGATCAGGTTGCTAGGCAACCAGGAAGTCACGTTGTCCCATAGACTAGTGAAGTGTAACATCATCCAAATAGGAGGACCCAGAAAGAGTAAGTGAGGGTTTGTGTTTGCGTAGACACAGTAGATCTCCTTTTTTATGTGAAATAGTTCCTTGATCTGTTCAGCAGGGCTGTATAGACAGAACTGTGTGCCTGACACAGATTTAAAAAGAGTGACAGAGTAGTTACTGTCCAGCTTTGCTGTGTGTGTCATTGATGGAGACTTTTTATTCTTAGTTGCTTTCTGAATACCTTTGTGTATGTGTTAAAGGCGTGCAAACATTAACTGACATTTACAGATGCAATGAGAGACAAACATTTTTATTCTGTCCATCTGTATGCGTGGCGTCTGTTTAATTTGTTACTGTATTTTATAATGACCTTTCTTCAAAAGTATTTGACACAGCATTGCTTAATTGACATTTCTGACGAATTTGTGCTATGTGATGGCCTTTGTTTAAAAAAAAGCTTTGGTTTTGTGAACATTAGATATGTTGGCAGAGCTCAACGGGAAACTGTTATATTCAAAAGCAAGTAACACTGTGATTTACATGCTGTGGAGGGCAGACATCTGAACAGATACTTGATGCAGGGCTTTAGTTTCTCATACTCTATAGATCTATACTATAAGGTTTCACAACACCACATTTTCATATGTTCTTGTTGAGCATCTAAAGGATCTAAAAGGGCGCTAATGTGTGTATGTTCTATGTATTATTCAATATTATTAGTTTCTCGTAATTGTAGTTAGGAGGGGTATTAAAATAAACCTCTTTGTGTGTTCTCCATTTTATAGGAAAATTATTATAAAGTTTGGAAAGAAGAAACGGAAGAAGGTGGAATCCTCAGAAGAGCTGTCTGATGACGACAGACCACCTCGACGATCCTCTAAAGACGATGACTTGGTAAGCTTTGTTTTAAGAGACTTCTGTGTATAGTGATACTATTTTATGCCATCTTACAGAAAACATCTAACAAGAAAATCATTTGTAAGTGGGTGTTTTTAGAGCAGGTCAAAAAACACATTTTGCTTGACGTTTTTTCCATTGCAATAAGTGAAAGGCAGAGTTACTGTCCCCTGTGGGAATATGTATGGAGAGAGAGAGAGAGAGAGAGAGAGAGAGACTGAACTGACTGTATCCTTAATGAATTCCCTCTCTTTTTCTGAAATGACTCACCTCTCATTCTTCCCAACCATGATACCTCTCCTCAGCCCTTCAAGATATAATTATCCTCTTTAAATTCCCCTGTGTTAATTAAAGCAGTATGCTTTTGATGACTCAGTCAGAGATAAAGCTACAGCTATGTGCCCCTGATACATTCTGGGAAACACTGGGGTCTTATAGTAGAGTGAATGGCTTTAATTGGTCATCCTATGATATTCCCATCCACTCCATCTGCTTTATCTCGGAGACATTTAGGTCATGTTATATTTGGGAGGACACACACACATACACACTGCTCTGTACTAATTTATTAAAGGGCCCCTATCCTGTCAGGGCATCTCTGATTTGCTGAGTAAAAATAAACTCGTGTGCATGCGCAGGGATTTTCTTCTTAGTCATACAAACTCATATACCTGTGTATAACTACTTACATGCACAGTTATATAATTTAGTCACAGACACGAATTCACACATTCTGTGGTACCTAAATGTTCAATTTTGAATCTTTAATTTTGGTCTGTAGAATAAAAAGTCCATTACTCATATATCGACAGTTTGAAAAAATTTAGTTGGAACCACACTCACTCAATGTGTGTGTGTGTGTTTGCAGAAGCGGCGATCCAATCGGAAGGTCAAGAGGAAGAAGTATGAGGAAGATGGGGAGGCTCGACTGTCTGATGAAGAAATGAAGGTCATCGTCAAAACCAAGAAGAGCCACACCAATGCTCACAAGCAGCCTGCAGTACAGCTCTTTGTGGTGAGGATGTACAATCTGAATACTGATTTGTTAAGATGTATCCAAGCATGTTAAAGCACTTATGTGTTATTCTCCTAACTCTAGTATAATTAAACAAATGGATCCTTTTATTTGTGAGTGAGATGAGTGTGTATAATTGTGTTCGAGTAGGGCTTAGCAATGTAGATAAAAAAAAATTAAATCTTGTACGTTTTAGCCATTTGAGGGTGTTTAATATCTCTGCACAGTTTCAGTAATGGTTTTGATGACACCAGAAGCTTACTGAATCAAAGTTATGAATTTATTCAAAAACTGACAGTTTGAACTGATTCGTGGAAATGATCTAATGTCACTTTTGCTGTCGAAGTTCAAATCAGAGATGGTATTAATATCTGTTCTAACGAGACAAGAAAGGATTGTGAAACCGATCTGCTTATACATGGATTATAGAACTAAACAGTTAAATAAAAAGCTCATCAAGTTCACAGTTTTTACAGTGTTACCAATTTTTTATTGCTAGCAAAATAATTAAAATATGTGTGGAAATATTGTGAATTTTTCCATATACAGTATATGGCCCAGCACAGTGTCTGAGGACTGTGGTATTGAAAGTTGTTCTGATGTTTGTAT
Organism: Botia almorhae; assembly: GCA_036877575.1. Classification (NCBI taxonomy): domain Eukaryota; kingdom Metazoa; phylum Chordata; class Actinopteri; order Cypriniformes; family Botiidae; genus Botia; species Botia almorhae. The sequence continues at coordinate 9,532 of JAZGTJ010004948.1, forward strand.
GTTTACAGGAGAACCCAAGTGAGGAAGATGCAGCTGTGGTTGATAAAATCATGGCATCTCGCTTGGTAAAAAAAGAGGTAAGAGCCTCTAACTCGCTCGTGTCATTCATGGTGTTTTATCTTTAGAGCTTATGCTGTTTTTGTAAGAGAATTATGGGACGTCAGTAGAAAATATCAATATAGATTTCTAAGCATTCTTGCCATTCAGCCTCTTATCCGCATAAGGCTTTTGCACAGTGTTGTACATTGTGTACAAAGTGCTTGCTTTGCATTTCTGCTTGGAATAAAGCATCTAGATGTGCACTTTTTCTTATGAACAACTGAATTATGCATAAACTCATTTGTTGTTTTTATTCTTTTTCAACAGGTTTCTCCTGGAGTGGTTGTGGAAGTGGAGGAGTACTATGTCAAATACAAAAACTAGTAAGTTAATTATGCGTTGCTGTTTTTTAGTTAGCTCTGTTAGCTTTTAAAGCTGTAAAATATGATGTTTTCATACTGATAATTATTCAAAGAAATAGTTTACTCTGAGAGTGGGCATGAATTGATGAGCACATTAAGTGTGTGTGTGTATGCGTGTGTGTAGAGAGCATTCAGTAATTATGCAAATGTGTGTGTGTGTTCTAGCTCGTATCTTCATTGTGAGTGGGCGACGGAGCAACAGTTAGTGAAAGACAAGAGGATCCAGCAGAAAATCAAGCGCTTCAAGATCAAACAGGCACAGAAGGCACACTTCTTTGCTGATGTAAGGGTGCCTGTTTGTTTGTAATGATAACAAATACACACTGCAGTCTAAAAATATGATTGTATATGATTTCATTCAGGTTAAATGGCATATAATTTAGTCATTTAACCATTAAAATCTATAAGGAGTTTTTCTTTTTTAATTAAGAAACAGTTTCCCCAAAAATGTATTTTGTCATTATTTACTCACTCTCATGCCCTTCTAACACATTTCCTCCATAAACTTAAACACAGATCTAAGCTTTTCCATGAAGTGAATAGCTCCAAAAAACAAAGCATGAAACTAGGACATATCACCATTAATCAAAAGTCATCAAATGTCATTCATTGTCACATTCATTTCCAAAGGATGGTTTTGCACATAACACTTGAGTGTTATGACCTTTTATTGCGATCTTTATGATACTTTATTGGAACTTGTCATAGCCATCTACTTCAATTGTATGGAAAAGTTAAAGAACAAAATTAATTGACATTTTGGATCAAATACTCCTTCATTGATATGTGTTTGTATTTAAGATTGAGGAGGAACCGTTTAATCCTGACTATGTAGAAGTGGACAGAGTGCTGGAGGTCTCATACTGTGAGGACAAAGATACTCGAGAGGTATCAAATGCTTATTGAGAGTGTGTGTGTATTTTGATCTTGAGGGTAGTGCATTTGTGTGTAAACCTCAAACCATCCTTGTGTGTGTGTGTGTGTGTGTGTGTGTGTGTGTGTGTAGCCGGTGGTGTATTACCTGGTGAAGTGGTGTTCATTGCCATATGAGGACAGCACATGGGAGCTGAGGGAAGATGTAGACCAGACTAAGATCGAAGAGTTCAAGCAGCTGCAGACAGCAAAACCAAACACCAACAGAGTGGTGAGGCCACTCTTACTCTCTCTCTCCTGCTCTCATTCAGAACAGTTATAGTATTTCCATTTCATTGGCTTCTTTATTAAGTAGTATTGGCAAGACATTCAGACGACCCTATTTTTTCTGTCTCAGGAACGTCCTCCAGCGAGTCACTGGAAGAAGCTGGAGCAATCACGGGAGTATTGTAATGGAAACTGTCTCAGGGATTACCAGCTGGAGGGGGTCAACTGGCTGCTCTTCAACTGGTACAACAGGTGAGGAAAGCCCCTGCCACACAAGTCTTTCATCTCTCAGTACCTTAAAAAACAGGCTGCTCACCTTTTGTGCATTTATTTATATGCCATTCTTGTTTAAACTGTGAATTAAAGCAAAATATTGCCAACCAGTATATTGTTTAAAAGTTTGAATATTTAAATATTTTACAAAGAAAAGCAAAGGGAATATTTCTTCCATCATTTATGTAAGAGGAAAACATCAAAACATTCAAATTTAAAAGTTTTTTGTAGTCTTTGAAGTAACTGCATTAGTTGTGGCCTTCATTAATTTGATTAATTTAAACTTTTTGGATAAAAAATTCTCAGGTATCAAAGTGGACCAAGATTATATCGATATACAACATAAAAATATAAGAATGAACTGCAACCATCTTGGACTTGGAAAAATGGTTGGGGCTTAAGGGGATAATTTTGCTTTTATTGGCTGTCACTTACATGCAGCACAGAATTCAGTATGTTTTCAGCATGTTTTTGCTCGCTAGCTTTGAACTTAAACAGTAACAGGCTTCATTGCATTCCACACTGTGTATGGAAAACGGTCATACACAAAGGCGGCAAGATCACAAGCAGAGTTTGCCATGTATCATGTAACACGTACAATGTCTTCCACTGTTCTGTGCTTTCCTCTGTGGGTTAATGCTCACAAGGCTTGTATTTACTTCAGTAAAATTATATGCATACTTTCTTTGTCCTTGTCTCTTTCACTGCTTTCTGTGTACATAGTTTTAACTTAATATTAGATGGTCGTGATAGCTGTACTATGGTAAATCATCAGACATCAGACAGTGTTTGGAACATCAATGGAAGAATAAATGGATTAAATAGCTTCAGATTGTAGTGGCTCATCTAGCCGACTGTTAAGCACCAAAAGTGACTTAAACTTACATTTAAGGTCATTTAGGAGTTGCTGTAATGTATTAGATATAATTAAAAGCCCTTCCGGGTTTTTGCGAGTTTTGGACATTCCCAAGATTTGGAACGACTTGCCTCCATGTGGTTCCAGACTCGTATGCTGTTATTTTCTCATTGCACTACATATGGAATTTTTCTCATCCTTCCATAAAACGACAGATCACAGTGACCGTGTCTGTGGTCACTCTGATCTGTAGCTCAGTTGTGATTAAGCTACAGGAACATTGTGGTCAGTGGAACCAGTAGCTCAACAGTGCTTGCATTAGAAGCACAAATATGAGTATGTGTGTTCCCTGGGACTTAAGCCCATGACCTTTACACTGCTAACACAATGCTGTACCAGTTACAGGAACAAAAGTCTAAAATATCTTTAGATGACTTAGAACATTGCACAGTTACTCGTCTTCTGAAGAGGTACAGCAGCTTTGTGTGCTAAACATGATTCTAATAATCTGTTGACAGCCCTAATAATAATACATAGCCAACATCTCTAGAGATATTATTTATGTTCCAGTTGAGAAAATAGATTTAATAATTTCAATAGCATTGAAGATCTGGAGTGTGGTGAAGATCTCTTGGTGGTTGGATCAGTCAAACAGCTCCATCTCTTTATTTGCAGGCGTAACTGTATTCTGGCTGATGAGATGGGTTTGGGTAAAACCATTCAGTCCATCACATATCTGGATGAGATATATCGCAAAGGGATCAAGGGGCCATTTCTCATCATAGCCCCGCTCTCCACCATCACTAACTGGGAGAGAGAGTTCAGAACCTGGACAAACCTCAACGTCATTGTCTACCACGGCAGTGTGGTCAGCAGACAGATGCTCCAGCAGTATGAAATGTATTTCAGAGACGCTCAGGTGAGCTTTCACTGATTGATCTTGATCCTGTCTGCTGTAATTTAAAGATTTTTATTGGTTTCATTTTAGAGTCATGTTTGGTAAAGGAGAAAGATAGAAGATAAAAGCAAGGCATCTCAATTTATATTCATTCCTTTAATTTGAAGTAGTACAATAAGATCTCAGTTGTCAATAGCAGTGCGAGTATCAATGTAAATTTTGTATCACTGTGATACCAATTTCAGTATCACAAACATGTATGTTAGATGGATCTAAACTAAACCAAATTACCTAAATAAAACAATGGAAAATGTATGCAAATTAAGTCAAATCAAAAAGTTATAACATAAAGCAATAATTTAATATGAACTTGGTACAAAGTTGTCTGTACTTTTGACATAGGTTGTTATTACAGTCCATATAGTTATGATTTATGTATGAAAGTGATACATTATTATTTTTATATAATTATAATTTTCTAAAATATAATATGCAAAGAGAAGGAACAAAACCAGTGTGGAAAATGTTTGAAGTCACTCATTCTCTCTCTCTCTCACACACACACAGGGACGTGTGATAAGAGGTGCTTACCGGTTTCAGGCAGTTATTACAACATTTGAGATGATTTTGGGAGGCTGTCCAGAACTTAACGCAATAGACTGGCGGTGTGTCATTATTGATGAAGCCCATCGGCTCAAAAATAAGAACTGCAAGCTACTGGAGGGCTTCAAACTTATGAGTCTGGTACAGATAAACTGTTAAATACATGTACAATGTTAAATGACACCTTATCATTCTAACAAGCATCATATTGCCCTCTTTCTGATTTGGTATTTGTTGACCTGTTGACCATTAGGAACATAAGGTGTTGTTGACGGGCACACCCCTACAGAACACAGTAGAGGAACTCTTCAGTCTGCTGCACTTCCTTGAGCCAACCCGTTTTCCCTCTGAAAACACCTTCATGCAGGAATTTGGAGACCTCAAGACTGAGGAGCAGGTATGTGACTAAACTGTGCCCAGAAGTGAGCTAAACATGGTAAAACCTCCTTTTGGGAACCTGATGTCCTTATTTGGAAATCAGTTTGAAGTTACAATAAATGTATTTTAAAAATTCAAAAAATCTTCCAGAAAAACATTTTTTGGAATTTAAGTTAATCTGTAGTTATAATTAGCTTTAAAAAAAAACAATAACAGTCTACGGTATGTTCTCATTTACATGAGAGCTCGGTAAGTGTGTGTGTGTGCTTGAATATAAAGGTAGATCTAAATAAACTAACTCTTCTCCGCTTGTGTGCCTAGGTTCAGAAACTCCAGGCCATCCTGAAACCGATGATGCTTCGTCGTCTCAAGGAAGATGTGGAGAAGAAGTTGGCTCCGAAGGAGGAGACCATCATCGAAGTAGAGCTCACAAACATCCAGAAGAAATACTACCGCGCCATACTGGAAAAGAACTTCTCATTCCTGGCTAAAGGTGCTGGCCAAGCCAATGTCCCCAACCTGCTCAACACCATGATGGAACTACGGAAATGTTGCAACCATCCCTACCTCATCAAAGGTCCGGACACACAAACCCCTACAGCAGCCCAAACATACCACTTACTTTAATACATACTAACCAATCTCTCACTCTCTTTTTCTCCAGGAGCTGAAGAAAAAATCTTGGAGGACTTCAAAGAGGTCTACAACCCCTCAGCAGTAGATTTCCACCTGCAGGCCATGATTCAGTCGGCAGGTAAACTCGTTCTTATCGACAAGCTGCTGCCCAAGATGAAGGCAGGTGGACACAAAGTTCTCATCTTCTCCCAGATGGTGCGCTGCCTCGACATCCTGGAAGACTACCTCATCCAGAGAAGGTGAGAATCAGTACATAGTCTTGCAGCACAGGAAGAAAACTATTTATTTACAAGTTATTGTAAAATCCTAGGGCTTGTAAGGGGATATGTTTTTCATTTTGGATGGCTTTTGTTGAGTTCCAGTGGAGTTCAGAGGGTTTAACTGCATTTTGTCGCATTGCCCTCTACTGTATTTGCTTCAGATGCATTGCAGGGTTTAGATACAGTTTTAACATGCAGTGTAATCTGTTTTTTGGCACGTGTTCAATGCCACAGTGTGCTTACCCTGGTTTATGCTGATTTCACATGTTTCTTATCTCTGTGTAGAGCTCTCTGCTGTCTGAACTCCTTTGCACCATTAACATCATATGACAGTTCTATGCATGTTTTTCATAATCTTCCACAGTGGCCTCATAATTTAGATTATTTTATTACATATAAAATTAAGTTTTATTTTATTTTCTGTTCAGTTTATTTTCACAATCTTGTAGCCTGTCTTGTGTGTGTGCGCATGTGTGCATGCGTGTGTGTGTTGGCTCATCCAGCTAGGGAGCAGTTAGACACAGACACTCCAGGGATCTGACAGCAGGCCCATAGTCCCAGAGGCAGCACGGCTCTGCCCAAAGTGGGTCAGAGAAAGCAGAAATCAACAGGCAAAGACAGGCGATGGTTACTGTGAACAAGAAAGAGCAGAAGAGATGAAAAAAGAGTGAGTGAAAGGAAGAGGGCAGAGGTACAAGATGGCTCTGTGCCAAATGGTGCCCTCTGCCTTTGTGGCCTGCCTCCGAGTCCACACTTTGTCACCTATGCTGTTGGGATCAAAAGTACAAAATAGGCACTCGTGAACATCTTTCTAAATTATAAAATGACAAATGGGGCCCTGTGCCATCTTGGGGACTTCATGGATGTTAAATAAGTAAATATCACAGAGATGGGTTGCAGAGACTGTTAATAAAAAGCAACATAATCCTGGATCAAATCAATTCCTCTCTCTTTCTGCAGTGCTCAATAAAATACATTGATTTGTATTTCAAACCAACCTTTTCCAGATACCTCTATGAGCGGATAGACGGGCGTGTACGTGGAAACCTTCGTCAGGCAGCAATAGACCGCTTCAGTAAACCTGACTCGGATCGATTCGTCTTCCTGCTGTGTACACGAGCGGGTGGGCTTGGAATTAACCTCACAGCTGCAGACACCTGTATCATCTTTGACTCTGACTGGAACCCACAGAATGACCTGCAGGTACACAAACACCTGATAATAGTAAAAGTTATTTTTTTATTTCTATTTTAGAAGTTCCTGTTAACTCATCATTCATTTTATTAACTTGTATAGTCTGTTTACTTTGATTATTTGTTCCAAAGGCTCAGGCTCGCTGCCACCGGATTGGTCAGGATAAAGCGGTGAAGGTGTATCGACTAATCACACGTAACTCATACGAGCGAGAGATGTTTGATAGGGCCAGTCTCAAGCTGGGATTGGATAAAGCCGTACTTCAGAGCATGAGTGGGCGGGACAACAGTCTAGGAGGAGGCGGGGTAAGTCATCAAATGACACCATGTTTTCTTAAGACTCTTATACTTTGTATACTTTGTATTTTTTCTCATTCATTCACTCTCCCTCTGTATCTTCATAGCAGATACAGCAGCAGTTGTCCAAAAAGGAGATTGAGGACCTTTTGCGACGTGGAGCTTACGGTGCAATCATGGATGAGGAAGATGAAGGAGCAAAATTTTGCGAAGAGGACATTGATCAAATCCTGCAGCGCAGAACCAAGACCATCACTATTGAATCTGAGGGTCGTGGCTCCACCTTTGCCAAGGTAAGCTTTATCATTCTTTTATCACATCTTATTTCTGGTTCAGAATAAATGGTCATAATTGTTTTTATTGTGAAAGTGAAAAATAAACGTTTTCATACAATAACAGCAACATATTTATGCATATTTGAGCTGATGCCTAGAGCTAATTTTATATGCATTGTTCCAGCAAGTATGTTGTAATTTTTAGTAAACATCTGCTTAACACAGTATCGTATTTCAGAACATTTTTTACCACTTGATTACTGTTACACTGTGGGGCTGTATTGTTTTACACACACACACACACTTTTGTTTTGGCTGTGCTCACAGGCCAGTTTCGTAGCTTCAGGGAACAGAACAGACATCTCACTGGATGACCCCAACTTCTGGGATAAGTGGGCCAAAAAAGCCGAGATTGATGTGGACACAGTCAATGGCAGGGTAAGGAGCACACAAACTCCGCTGTGTGAAATCAGAGTTTCACAGTAGGACAGTAGAAACCGCTGGACTGCCCCACTCACTTTTCACACTGAATATAATTGTTTAGGAGTATGTTTACCCATCATCAGTGCTGTACGTTTATAGATATAGACATAGCTCTCCTATAAATATCTATACATATGTGTGTTGCCCTAATCTTGAGCACAAACTTTTTATAAAGAGAGTGAATGAGGATTGCTACTGTGAAGATTCAAAATTATAAACAAGCACCACAAAAGTATTAAAACCGCTCACATGACATGCTATATTCAAGTGTACTGCTGTCTGTGTGGGGTGCAGACTGAAATTTAAGTCCCTCATATATAGGTTGGGAATCACATAAATAAAAATAAAAAAATTTTCGTTGCACTATTCCTTCTATAACAGCTGCTGAGAACAGTTTCAGATGACAAAGCCAAGGCTTCCAGTTCAGAACTTTGTGTGGACATCTGTGTGGATTTAATTTAATATCATTTTGATTTTTGGAAAAACTATTCCCACTAATAACAACTGCTGAGAACAGTGCCAAAATTACTCAGAACTTTAGTTTCGGTCCAGACATCTGCATTGATATAATTCCGAGATTAAACTGGTTGATATGAAAATCTGCTTTGAGTATTAATGGCTGCTGGAAACCCCCCAGAAATTAGATTGAGATTGTAAGTGGAGACACTGCTGTTAGAGATATGGCAGGATGCTGGCTGATATGATTGGAATTTAATATAGTGCACTTTCTGAATGTGGTTACTGCTATTTAAGTGCATAGCTCTGCTTTTAGGGAAGTTGGGTCAGTGACCCCATTCTTAAGTTTTCTCTCTTGATGTGGTTTGGCTACAGAACAGTCTGGTGATCGACACCCCTCGAGTCAGGAAACAGACACGGCCATTCAGCGCCACTAAGGACGAACTGGCCGAGCTGTCTGAAGGAGAGAGCAGTGGAGAGGACAAACCCAGACTTCGCCGGCCGAATGACCGCCTTAACAGCTATGGCCGCACAGAGTGCTTCAGGGTGGAGAAAAATCTGCTGGTTTACGGGTGAGTAGACTGCTACCCAGTTAACAGTTTGTGGTTGTAAGACAAACAAAAACATAAAACATAAAAAACATACAAAATATTATTTTAAAATTTCTAAGAACATTCAAAATGTCCAGTTTTTTAGACGTTGCATTAACATAACTGCTTGGTTATAAGAACATTCAACATTTCTGTAACATTTTTAAAACGTTCCACTATTAACTCAAGAATAGCATTTAAAACAAATCTACTATCAAGCCAAATTCCTCAAAAGCACACCTGTTTAATAAAACTCATTCTGACACTGACATGACATGACATGGTTTCTAGCTTTGCAATGGTGTATTAGTCAGTGAAGAGATCTTCATAACAAGTGACCAGAGAAGGTTTCCCCTGCTTCCTGCTGTTGTAGGTGGGGCCGCTGGAAGGACATCCTGGCACACGGGCGCTTTAAACGACAGCTGAGCGAGCGTGACGTGGAGTGGATATGCAGGGCACTGTTAGCGTACTGCCTCGTTCATTACCGTGGAGATGACAAAATCAAGAGCTTCATGTGGGATCTGATCGCTCCCACAGAGGATGGCAGGACCAAGGAGATTGTGAACCATTTGGGTATGCACACTGCGATAATAGACCTTTTCATTTTGATCCAGTCGGGGGGATAATTATGGTCTATTTATAAAGCCTGTGACATCATTTTAAGCTGGGAATGTGACTCCCGCAGGTCTATCGACTCCAGTACCGAGAGGCAGGAAAGGAAAGAAGATGAAGATTCAGTCCAGCGCATTTGATATTCAGAAAGCGGAGTGGATCAGAAAAAACAACCCAGAACACATGCTGTCTGATGACGGCTACAAGAAACACTTGAAACATCACTGCAATAAGTGAGTATTGCATAGAGGGCATATTAACATGTGTTAGTATGTAGCTCTCTCTCAAACATGTCTGTGCACGAGTATGTGCTTATGTGTAAGACCTGATACAACCTGTAACACACACTGCAGTGCGGCTGGTGGCTTGATGAGCACAGTTTCCTTTCCTGTGTTGCCATTAAAACAGGAAGTTTGGGTAGGTCATCTTAAAGGACCTGTTCCTTTTTAAATGGCCAATGGGCTTCTGTTACATTACAGCCATGAACTATGATTGGCTATTTGCTGTTGCTGTCGATTGTAGGTGGTATTAGAAGGAAGAGGCACTCTCACTGTAGAGAGCAAGTCATTATTTTTTGGTTTATTTTCCCAGCATAGTATAAATGTATAAAAATGGTGCATGAAAAACCATGCTGGAAATTGTTCTAATTGAGTTCATTTCATGCATTGATTATCGTTCATTTGCTCATGACATAATGTGTTATGCATTACTGCAGTTTATATACAAATGCTTTCCTGTCCAGAGTGTTGAGTAAGATAGCGGTTTTCTTTAAGCAGAATGACATCTCATGTTTACTGGCAGTGCAGCCCTGTTATGATCAGATTTTCAAAAGCTATGGCCAGCTGTGATGCAATAGTAACACCCTCTGCAGTCAGCAGCCACATGGCAATGTGTGAATGCCTTGTTAGATGTATATCTGCTACTGTAGGAGAAGAGCACCCTTGAGACAGAGGGAATCTCCCAGTTGATGTCTGATGTAGATGTTAATGTTCTTCTCCCCTCAGTGCACTCTTATTCCCCTCTGGTTTAGGGGTTTAACTTCTAGGTGTTAGGCATGAGAGGTTATTTCAGGTTGTGCTTCTTGGTTCTTCACACTCAAGTTGCCAAACTCATAAATTCAACTGGTTGCCATTCAGGATGGCTGTGATTCTATAGCCACATTTTATCCTTCTTGAGCTTGTGGGACATTAGCTTGTAGTTTCAGGCAGTAGAAAGCAGAACATTTACATCATCTCATACTGTGTGGTTCTGCTTTGATAATTGGACTGTTCTCGGCCATAATGTGCTTGTGGAGATTTAATAACCGTCTGCTGGGTTTTGCATTCAGGGCTCTCTGGCATTGCAGAAAGTTCCCTATTGTTTAGTAAGCTTCTCTGTTTAACACACGCTCAACATGAGCAGGCACACGGCTGTCAATTTTGCCTGTGTCCGCAGGTTTACTTGGGGCTGAAATGTCACTAATATTAAGATAAGAGTATGTGTGAGTTGTTAAAGAAGAAGAGAAAATGATTACTCTAGTATTTCAGCATGTGATCATGACAGATGAATATAGTTCAGAAAAACATGTCCTGTTTCACACCACACATAAATGGCACATTTGCCACCTGTATAAACAGGATTCAGAATTCAAATGCTGTGTATTAGCATTGCAGGTTTAAGGAATGTTTAATATAGCTGAAAGTAAATGCAGTCCGTACTGCTGTATCGCTGTGTATGAGAGCATGCACTGGTGAACCGCTGCCCCATGGGGGGATTGTGTGGGGGAGTTTGCATAAGAGAGCTCTCTCTGTATTTGCTGGCGAGCATGTTTCTGTGTGCGCTCATCTTGTCTGTCTCTCTGCTGCAGAGTGCTGCTGAGGGTCAGAATGCTGTACTATCTCAAACAGGAGGTGATCGGAGCACAGTGCCAAAAAGTGCTGGATGGAGCAGATGCCAGGTAAGCATTAGCCCGGACCTTTTCACCCTATTACATCTTCTGAGATGAGAAATGGCAAACATCAGAGGAGGGTGTTCTGTTCGTGTCAGTGCAGTGGGAGAAGATGCAATAGCAGTAATTTTACTGTCAGCCTTTGACTGACTGTTTATAAGGAGGAGTAGGAAAATGTGAAATTGAGAACTGAATAATTTGTTCTGCTAGAATTTTAATATTTTCTTTTTTTAATGGAAAGTGCTCATAAATGTAATTTTAAACCACATAAAATTGTCACAGCCTAAAAATTTATAAATGCAGAAAACATTGTGTATTATAGATCCCTTCAGATATTAGGATGGGTCTTATAAATGGGATTATAAATGGGTCCACTTTGAACTCCATTGGTATTAGTCAGTTTAAGCCAGTTTATACAGTCAGATAAACATTAATGCGCCATCTGCTGTTCTGATGAGGAAACTTCAGGGATGGATTCCTGTATGGATTCTCCTTTTTTCATTGTTACTCTTTCATTGTTAAAGGTCAAGCTCATGTGACCTTTACAGTAGAACCCTAAAAGAGAAATGTTTAGAATGCTTTTTAGCATGATGGACACTAGGGCTATCGAACTTTAAACATTTGCAAGTAATCAATTTGTCCACATTGTGTTTTTAGGCATTGACGCAAACCTGCTGCTTCACGCTACATTTAATTTATATTAGAGAGCTACAGCACGACTTAATCAAATGACTTGAAATCTCACATAGTGAGAGCTGTATGGCTTCAAACAGCTTGCAATATAGTGCATGGACAACTTTTATGATGCTTTTTTGTTATTTTTGGAGTTTAACAACTTATTTTGCAATATTTCTTTTTAGTGTTACATGTTAAAAGTCATATGGGTTTGTAGCAACATGAGGGTGAGATAATGACAAGATTTAGATTTTTATGTAAACTAATATAATACTGCTCTAAAAACATGCAAATAATTTTGTGTTTAGCTATTTATGTGTGTATATCTTAGTTATATTATCAGAAGAGAAAGGTCATATTACCCCTTGACCCTAACAACTACTGTTGTTAACCAACTGTCTGTAGTGAGGTGGAGATCTGGGTTCCTGAGCCGGATCATTCAGAGATGCCTGCGCTGTGGTGGGACACTCTCACAGACAAATGTCTGCTGATAGGAGTTTTTAAGCATGGTAAGTCTGATCGGCTCTGATGCGCTCAATTAACTTTTTATGTGGATAGACACACTTTTATCCAACGTCTGTTTATATACGTTACAGGTTATGAGAAGTACAACACTATTCGTGCAGATCCAGCGCTGTGTTTCTTGGAAAGGGTTGGGCGGCCCGATGAAAAGGCCATCGCTGCTGAACAGAGAGGAAATGACTTCATGGATGGGTAAGAGATATATGCACAAACGCACACTGCATTCATACAGGTAGAAGTTTGTATTATCAGTTTCTGTCTGCAATAGCACTGAAATGTTAAACTGTGTGTGTTTGTGTTATCTGTGCGTGCAGGGACGTGGACGACCCTGAATATAAGCCTGCTCCAGCCTTGCTGAAGGATGATATGGAGGTACGCCAATGCTGAAGAGAGCACTGGGCCTGATAAGACTGTTACACACACACACACACTTGCTCATAAATAATATGAAATGATGACACTGAACTGGCAAAGCATGCGCTCCCATGCTTTTAAATGAGGGTTTGGCAGGGTCGAAAATTAACACTCAGCAAGTGCCAATGCAAAAAAAATTGCCTTTTGTGAGAAAACATAGTTAAAGGTCAACTGGCAAGTAACTTTATTAGAAACTGCAGCATTGCATGGTTTAGTCTGAATAGTCTGAACTGCGCTGATGTCAGTGTTACGAGTAATAACTTTACCGGGTTATCTATTTGGCGACAGACACGTGTGGAATGTTTCCAAAAATCACGGGTCCTGTTCTTGTGAAAAGTGTAACAGCATTGAGAGACCAAGAACACAATAAAATACTGCCAAAAAACCAAACAGCTAAATAATTCCATTGTCATAGGGATAAAATAAATACATATTTAATAATGCAAAATCTAAAAGTATGCATGGCCTTAAAAATATTTATGAATCTGTATGTTTCCCCTGCCGTCAGTGTTTGTTGCAGACAGTTAATTTTAGACATTAAAGTTCAATCTGTCACTCTTGAGATATGGTACAGTATATTATATAGTAAACATGCACCTCTACTGTCTCTGTAGGATGATGCTTCTTCTCCAGGGGACTTGGTGATCACTGATACAGGTGGAGGTATAGAGACACTGCAGCATATCTTATTCCTTTTTTAGAATAAACGTCTTTTTGTTTAGTATTAGAATGAAAGTGTTGTTGTAATTGTTCTTATTGTAACTGAAGTTGCTTCCTTGTCCTCATTTGTAAGTCGCTTTGGATAAAAGCGTCGGCTAAATGACTAAATGTAAATGTAAATGTATTGTTAGACATCAGCAGTGTGTGTGTTTGTGTGTGTTTATGCAGAAGGAGTGTCTGTATTAGACGGCGGAGGTGGGAATCTGGGCACTGGCACAGGGGTGTACTGGCCCTCGCCCTCTGCACTAACTGCCAGACTGCGACGTCTGATCACTGCTTCTCAGCGCTTTACCAAGAGCAGACAGATTCTTCAGATTCACCAGACACAGCAGCAGCACACCCCTGTGACCCCTGCCATCTTCACTCTGCCCCCCACACTCAGTGACATGATCAATCCCAAAATGGCTGCTAAAATTGAAAGACAACAGCGGTGAGAAGTTTAAGTTGACTGAAACATCAGCTGTAGATAAAAGCTGGCTTTATTTAATATAAGTCATTTTATGTATTATTTTAGGTCATTTTAGGGCCAAAAAATATAACTTAAATTTGATACAATGTACACTTACATAAGGTAAAATCATATCGTTGACCAGGAAAAAAGCTTTTTAATTGAATGTTAAAGTGGTTCTCCACCTTATGGGAGCCACCGTGATCAAAAACAACATCCACACCAAAAGGTGTCAGTATGAAGTTAATACCATTATCTGATGGTTATTTAGGAAGAAAGACACAATTACTCAAGAAGCTTCTTTGTTAACAATTTTAGGTTGTAAGAGCATTTCCCTAACGTTTCCAATTAGTAACAACAACAACGTTAAAATGTTATTTTGAAAGTTCTAAGAATGTTCAAAATGTCCAGTTTAAGGACTTTTAAGAATGTTATTCAAAATGTATATTTATTCTGTAACATTTTTAGAACATTTCACTAACTAATTAAAACTAAAATTCACTATAAAAAACTATTAAAACTAAAGTTCACCAACTAAAACTAAAGTTCTAACAACATTACTGCAAGAATGCTTTTTATAACTTTGAGAGAACTTTTAGAGAGTGTTAGCCAACATTCTGAGAATATTCCCTGTTAGCTCTGTGGTTGTGGTGCCCTAAAGTTACTTATGTTGTTGATAATTTTGTAATAGGTGGACACGGAGGGAGGAGGCAGATTTCTACCGTGTGGTTTCAACATTTGGAGTTGTGTTTGACCCAGACCTGGGCTGTTTCGATTGGACCAAGTTCAGAGCCATGGCTCGACTGCACAAGAAAACTGACGAGAGTCTACACAAGTACCTGTGTGCCTTTATTGCCATGTGCAGGAGGGTCTGTCACCTACCGGCTAGAGAAGGAGGTCATTGCCACACACATGCCTAAACACACACATTAACAAAACTGTAAAGGGAAAAACCTTACACATCTATACAGTAATAATCAGAGGTTCTCACTCACTGGATTACCTCTGTGTTAATTTACATACCTCTTTATATAGGATATTATTCTCTTCTTTTAGATATGGTGGACACCTCTCTTGCCATCCAACCAATCACGGAGGAGCGTGCGTCACGTACTTTATACCGTGTGGAATTGTTGCGGAAGATAAGAGAACAGGTGCTGCGTCACCCTCAACTCTATGAGCGTCTAGCACTCTGCCAGCCAGGACCAGATCTTCCAGTGTGGTGGGAAGCGGGATCCCATGATCGAGATCTTCTCCTCGGTGCGGCCAAGCACGGGGTAAGCCGAACAGACTACCACATCCTCCGTGACCCTGAACTCTGCTTCATGGCGGCTCAGAGAAACTACAGCCAGAACAAGGGATCGGTGCCACCAGCACAAGCCCAGAATCAGACAATGTCATTGGGGCAGTCTTACATCCCAAGCCCCCTCCAGCACATTCAGGCTAAAGAGGCTTCTGCTTCACCGCTTTCTTATCCCAGAGAGGATTCAAGTGAACTAAAGGAGGAGCCGTTGTCCGAGGGAGAGCAGGAAACTGAAGAGAAGGAGATCAAAATGGAGACGCCCTGTATTAAACCACCCACACCTTCAGGAGCAGAGGTGAAAAATGATGACCTCAAAGAAGGAGAGAGCGAGAGTCGAATGGTGGCAGCCAGAACAAAACCTCTTACACCAAACTCGGTGACTCGAAAGCAGAAGAAGCTGAGTAAACGCAGCCGCAGGGAGGCCAGGAGGGGGTCGGGATCAGACTCAGACTCAGATGGCTCTTCATCCAGTTCTTCATCAAGTTCTTCATCAAGATCATCTTCCTCATCCTCGTCTTCATCGCGGTCAGGATCCAGTTCCTCATCCTCATCTTCCTCCTGTTCTTCAGGTTCATCGTCTTCATCATCGTCATCATCGTCATCCTCAGAGGACAGTGATGGTGAGGAGGTACCAAAGAACGGTGAGTAGTTTATTCCAGTTTAGTTTAGCTAAAATAGTAACTTTGGTTCACACGGAACATGCTAATTTCAACATAACTAGTAAATAAAGCATGTTTGGTTGCATCTTTGGCTTGTGCAGCCTACATGTCAGAAATAAGTAAACTGGTAGTGTATAGGAGTGCATGTTTGTATATGCATATGCCATTCATTGACTCATATGCATGGGTCATTTTGTGTCTTAGTTTTGGCATGCTGTTTGATGAGGTTTAGGACTCTATGTTAGAAATATATCTAAAGTAATTACACACTAGCTATAGGGGATTTTGAAGCGCTCAACAACATCTTATGAGAGATTTGTGTGTATCTGTTTTCAATAGGAAGTTGTGTTTATCAATGATGGCGCAAAGCTGACAAGTTAGATGTGTCTCCCATGTGTATAAAACAGTATTCAGGTGTTTAGTCAGCATACTAAGTAAGGCCTGTTCTAAGAGTCATGAGTTTTAAAAGCATTCAGTATCTTTTCAAGAGTGCAGCCTAGAGACTATTAGGGGAGAGAGAAATGTTTATAGTCATTCATTAGTGCAGTCTAAACATCTGAGACCACAAAATTAGGATTGTTTTCATATAAACAAAGGATTCAGGATGACTGTTCAAATGTTAGCAAATGATGACTGACCATGTTAATGTCTTGATACAAAAGGTCAGATTTTCTTTCCTACATTGAATCACACAAGATGCTCTTTGGAACATTGTCAGATCATACTGGGCTAACATGGATCACCAGGTTTTGCTCAAACTAGCTCTAGTTTGAGTTCATGTCAGCTATGAAGCAAAGGCGGAACATTGTTATGCTTGAATGCAGTTTTGTAATGAAAAATGCGTACATGTGGTCTCAGATCTTTGGACTTACAGTATTTAACCAGCTTTGGTGTGTAAAAATGGATTTGGAATGTTCTGAATGGAATATCAGTGGGCTTACAGTATGCAGTATTCTGTTTAAGTAGCATGTGAAACAGTATACAGTGATACATTTCGAACAACAGTATGCTAAATCATTCCCATGAACTTATATTTTGAATTCAGCAAGAGCCATTCTATTATACTGGAAATAAAGTCATTGTATGTTTTTAGTTTAGTTTTTTTATTAATTGCTAATAAAAAAAGGAGTTCAAGTTGCATGTTGTGCATTATGGGATACTGTACCCAGCGCTATGTGCTGTGTTTGTACTGTATACTACATCTGTATACAGTATACATACTGCAAAATAAGGCAGAATAGCATAGTAGGATGCTGTTCTGAACATATCCTCTAAAATACTTTAGTGTGGAATATAAGTTTGCAAAACCTGGAAAGGCTAATGCGTAAAACATTTACGTCTCAGTTTGTTTGTATTATATTGATGACTCTGTGTGTGTTCTGGCAGTGTCAGCAGTGTCTGATGTTAAAGGCTTTGATGAAGACAGCGTGGCCTCAATAAATGCTACACAAGATGACACGCAAGACAGTCATGTGACCAATGGTATCTCCAACCCTCCCCACCCTTTCCAGGGAGGCTATATGCTGGCTGCCTCCTACTGGCCAAAGGTAAGCAGTGCCGGCCAACAATTTCAGCTTTTGCTTAAGGTACTTATGGTTTCATTTCTCATTAAAGCAAGAAATCTTGAAATTCATGTAGATGAATATAATTGTTCGTAATTGTTTTGTAATTTATAAAAAAAATTTACTTAAAAATACTAAAATGTTTTCGTTTTACCATTAGCATTTTCACTAATTGTCTCAGCCTTTTGAACCCCACTGTATTCCATATCTAAACAATCTGCTTTTAAACACTATAATTTCATGATCTCACATTTACAGTCCTAACCTGTAATGTAAAATTATTTTGTCTCATTGCAGGATCGTGTCATGATAAACCGATTGGACAGTATATGTCAGGCGGTGTTGAAGGGAAAGTGGCCAGGGGTTCGACGTTCATATGAAGGCAATGCGGTGACTTCCTTCTACACCACCAAACTGCTAGACAGCGGGGCCACTCTCGTGGATGACCCCTCGGCCTCCCCTCAGGGTTCAAAGGTGAAGAAGCATGTTGCAGACAGAGAAAAGGAGTTCTCAGTCAAAATCAATAACGTATGTTATTTTATGTTCTCCCCCACAAATGCTAATCTGCAATGTAATTGCAGTGGCATGTTTTGTTTGATTTTTGCTGTTTTGTCCCCCTCCCCTCTTCAGTATTTTAGTTTAGTTCTCTCTTTGCTTTTTGAATTTGCGTTGAATATTTTGCAGCTTCAGTTTAATTTCCTGTTTATAACCACAGATATTCGCTTTCTATTTCTGTCTAGAGACTGTTAAGATGTTCAAGGTTTGTGTAGTTGGTGATCTAATGAATTTTTTAAGGCTGCCACACTGGAGTTTCAAGATGAGCTCATCAAAACTTCATGCAGGACACACAATCATTCCTCTGCTTTAAAGGTGAAATGTGTCATTTCTGGGATTTTATATCAAAAAGGTTTACAAACACTTTATCTATATTGATTAGTCTACAAGATAGTCCTGGCATTAAATGACATTTAATCATAATATAAATAATAAAAATAATCACAATTAATTTAGCCAGTGTTGTTGTGTCAAGGCCAGGCCTAGTCAGGCCTCTTAATCAAAAAGAGATATTTTTTACTGACTCAGCCAATGAACGTTAACTTACTGTTGTCCCTGCATATGCTGGAATAGAAAAGTATTCGAACATTGGACAAATGACACATCTTCACCTTTAAAAACTTTAGTGTGTTCTTGTGTTGACGGAACTAATTAAAAAAAAAAAAGACATTTCGGCCTCACAGTATAAAATGCATTGTAATTTAAGCACCTTATGTGAGAATTTTATCTAAAAACTGTTTGTTTATTCATCAGAGCTTTAGTGAAGGTACACACCAATGTTACAGAGGTTACAGAGGATGGAAATAAATAAATAATTTTTTATTTCTTTAACACCCTTAACCTTTTAACTTTGGTCTTTGACCTAAAGCAGGAAGGCAGCCTTAAACTGACCTTCCAGAAGCAGGGCTTGCCTTTAAAGCGCCCCCTGGAGGGTGAGGAGGGACCTCTTGCCCAACAGCAGTACCTAGCACGGCTCCAGGAACTACAGAACGCATCTGATACCAGCCTTGCAGACTACACCAAAACACAGAACAGCTATCCACAAGGTAACACACACAATCAATCCTTAAACCACACCACAGTGTATACTAGACCATATCATAGATTTACATGGATGACACTGAAAGTGCTTGTTATTTATGTTTTGTAGGGCTGTCAGGGCATATGCGACTGAATGGAATGATGGAGGGACAGCCTGTAGTAAAAAAGAGAAGAGGAAGGCGAAAGAATGTGGAGGGGATGGACTTGTTGTTCATGAACAGAAACAGGCCTTCTGTGATGCCAGAGCAGGTAC
>JAZGTJ010004949.1:0-26481 GCA_036877575.1 Botia almorhae
TCCAGCGGACATTATCTCAACCGTTGAATTTAACTATTCAGGGGAGTTATTAGCCACAGGAGACAAAGGAGGAAGAGTCGTCATATTTCAGAGAGAGCAGGAGGTGATGCTTCCCAAAGATTTTTGTATTGCATTTCATAATTCTTTGTGAAACAGTACAACTCAGTTGGTGCTTGTGTGTTCAATAATCCCCCCCACAGAGTAAAAACAGGCCTCTCTCCAAAGGGGAGTATAATGTGTACAGCACTTTTCAGAGTCACGAACCAGAGTTTGATTACTTGAAAAGTTTAGAAATCGAGGAAAAGATCAATAAAATCAGATGGCTGCCGCAACAGAATGCCGCACACTTCCTTCTGTCCACAAACGGTAAGAACAGAAACTTTTTCCTTATGTTATGATTATTAAAATCTAGTGAACTGAGGGCCGGATGACATGATGCACACAGAAATGACGTACACTGTAGCATTAAGAAAGCAACTTTGGAACAGAGATTTAAAACTGTATCAATACAGAAATGTATTTAATTTGTAATTTGTTTTCTTGTTTTGTTTTATTGAACAGACAAAACCATCAAACTATGGAAAATCAGTGAGAGAGACAAACGAGCAGAAGGATACAACCTTAAAGACGAAGACGGAAGACTGCGAGATCCGTTTCGAATCACATCACTGCGAGTAAGTCTCAGTCCTGTTTACACTGCTCTTAATTCATAAATATAACATGAGTGGCCACACACAGATTCTCAAAACAATCATTTCCAGCCAAAATTGTGTTGTTGTTTTTTTGAGGAATGACTCGTGCTATGATTTGAAACATTTTGATTGTCACCCAACCCAAGTAGATTTTCTCACATAGGTTTCCTTATCTGACTCAATCCAACAAAAGTCAGTAAGCTTTACCTATCGCATGCATCCAGACAGGGAGGGTCTAAATGCAGGCTCATTTTTTCTCTGTGGTGTTAATATTTCATGAAGGAACTCTCCGCCTTTGCAGGTTCCTGTCCTGATGCCCATGGACTTGATGGTTGAAGCAAGCCCACGCAGAATATTCGCAAATGCACATACATATCACATCAATTCCATTTCAGTAAATAGCGATTATGAAACGTACCTTTCTGCAGACGACCTCAGAATAAATCTGTGGCATTTAGAAATCACAGATAGAAGTTTTAGTATCCTTTATCTGATTGTGTTATCATGTTCCTCCATGTTTATAATGTAAATATTTTGGGGAGCAAAATAGTTATAACTTAGTTCATTTTAAAACTTACCTTTAAATGCTTTCATTTGTATATCAACAGCATTTTCTCATGGGAATAGGTACTCTGTGTCTTCAATAATGGCCTTTTTGAAAAGGCCATTAAGTTAATAAGTTAATAAAGCCACCATTAAGTGACTGGATCCCAAGATAATCCACACTGAAGGGAGCTTCTCAAACCTTTACGCTCACACTAATGTAAAAATCAACCTTGCTTCACTATTTTTTCATTGTACAGTAAACTCTTAATGTAGATGATCCAGAAAAAGCTAATTCCTTGTGATATAAAACCCCAAAGTTTTTATTCTTCCATCATTTACTCACCCTCATGTCATTTTAAACATATGACTTTATTTCTTCTGTAAAACAAAAGGTATTTTGAGAAATGTCTCAGTGGTTACAATACAATGGAAGTCAAATGGTGCCACTGATGTTTGGTTACCAATGTAGATCAAAATATTTTTATTACAAGCAAAAAAGTAATTTTGTCTGAACTATCCCTTTAAAGGCAGGCGTTTCTTCAACCATAGTTTGACGAGGTTGAGATGTTTCACAGTTGAAGTTTTCGGCTGTTTCTTTTCCTTGACTGTTTCACCCTCAGACATTGTAGATATAAAGCCAGCCAATATGGAGGAGCTGACGGAGGTGATAACAGCGGCCGAGTGCCACCCACACCAGTGTAACATGTTTGTGTACAGCAGCAGTAAAGGCACCATACGTCTCTGTGACATGAGGGCAGCCGCACTCTGCGATAGACATAGCAAATGTGAGTACTGTGCTGTCCTGTATTTTTCCATGAGGTATTGAAACATTAAGAGTGTCTGCCTTGAGACAGCGTCCTCCTAAAACACCATCACATTTAAAGTCTGTGGAAAGCTGTGGCCTGTTTTGGGTATTTTTTTGCAATAGGTTTCCAGTGTTTATTGTCAGCAGGACCTTCTGTTATGTAATTACTGGATTACGTAATTGATCAAATGCTCTGTTCTCAGAGTAAGTGTAGCTATCTACTTCCTGTTGAGTCGGTGCAGAACATCAGGGAATCGAGTGCAAGAAACTGGAAATGGGTTGGGTGGAATAGAGCACCGCCCAATACAGAATGAAAGGTCAAGCACACTGCATTGTGGGATGCGGTATTCCATGCAGTGTCCTTTTAATGTAGTGCTCACCTGGTGACTTAATACAATTGGAATCTCTCTTATCTGTGTTGGGAAAAATTGGCCTTATTAAAAGTGATCAAGCATCTGATGATGTTGGGTGTGGGAGCATTATGGGCGTTGAAGTTTTAGAGAAACTGTCATGCTTATTGGTAATTTAAAGAGCATGACAAAAATTGATTTCATTCGCCTTGAAATGTTTTATGTTTCAGTGGAATCCAGTTTTACTTGTTATTTATAACGGACAAAAATCTGAATTTGGGTGTTGCTGTACCCTTCCGCTCTCAGGTGTGGCCGACATGAATGTTTTCATTGTTGTGCCAATCTTTGCCTGGTTAAATGAGAAAGTGAATTAAAATAAAGTAACTACGTAGTGCTACGGTGACTTTTTATAAAATGTAACACTATTGTTACCCAACGTACCTGTGTACAGCATGCATACAATATACTACAAAAATGACACAAGCTTTAGGAAAGTAAGAGTTAGGAAAGTAAGGAGAGTGTGTCAAGTGTCATCTTAAAAATGCTTCTGTTTCTTAAGTTTTTGAGGAGCCAGAAGATCCCAGTAGCCGGTCGTTCTTCTCAGAAATCATCTCTTCCATATCTGACGTCAAGTTCAGCCACAGCGGAAGATACATGATGACCCGCGATTACCTTTCTGTTAAGGTTTGGGACCTTAACATGGAGAATCGGCCTGTGGAGACATACCAGGTGAATCAGAGTTATTGTGACTTTAGACATTCCTAAACATGCTCTGTCATGTCTTGAATATTTCCTGAACATGCCGTTTCACATCCTTCTTTTATTATTGCATTCTTAAAATACTATTGCTCTGTATTTTATAATGGGTTAAAACCTGTTGCATTTTGCAAGTAACGTGACTAGTAACCAAACAGAATTGTAAAGGAAATTCCTCTGTAACATGCCACCTGTTAAGCAAATCTCCATATTGTAGTACTTGAATTTGCGGTTGCACTGTTAGAATGAGAATGTTGGCCAAGATAACTGTCAGTATTGCTATCTGTCTCGCTTTAGATCCTGTTATTTCCTTGTTTTTATTTTTGTAATACAGCTATGAATTTTTTATTTTGTGAAAAGAAACTTTCGCCTTAGGCCATTCCATTAATAACCTTTATTAGACTAGATCCCAATATTCTCAGTTCTGCATAATGCTTACCCACAATCCTCATCTCATGTGCTAGTTCTGAGATGATCTTTTAGATTTTGATTACAGTTCCTGGATCATTGCATTTTTACTACTGCAATGTTGCTTTGTTTTACAGTGGGCTTAAACGTCATATTTTGCAAGTAACATGACTAGTATCTCTTGCTTTGTTTTATTACTGATTCATATGTGCTTCTCCAATGCAGGTTCATGAGTACCTACGTAGCAAGTTGTGCTCGCTCTATGAGAACGACTGCATTTTCGACAAATTTGAGTGCTGTTGGAACGGTTCAGACAGGTGAGCTTCTTTAAACCGGATCACATAAGGTGCTGTTCCAAACAAAAAGATCGTAGTTTAGTTTGTTGCAACTAGCACTGTATTGTTGTGGCTTATTTCTCTAAAAGATCTTTTTGGATGTGAAAAAAACCACTTGACCTACATTCAAGTGAACCACAGTTCACCTTGTTTTCACGTGCCGTTTAGGTGCAGGTTTGTCTGTGTTCTTCTCCCTCACTTTCACTGGCTAATTTTCCATGTGATTCTCTCACTCAGTGCCATCATGACAGGTTCCTATAACAACTTCTTCAGGATGTTTGACAGGAACACACGCAGGGACATCACACTGGAGGCCTCGAGGGAGAACAGTAAACCCCGTGCCATGCTCAAACCGCGGAAGGTCTGCACCGGAGGCAAGCGAAAGAAAGACGAAATTAGCGTGGACAGCCTGGACTTCAACAAGAAGATCCTTCACACTGCCTGGCACCCGAAGGAGAATGTCATCGCTGTGGCCGCCACCAACAACCTGTATATATTCCAGGACAAAATGAATTAAAAAGAGAGTGATTTAAGATTAAAAGTGATAAAAAACAAAATCAAGATAAAGAAATATCCCCCACACTCCGTTTCTCCTGGCGCAGGCCTGAGGACGCTTTAAAAAAATCGTGTACTTCGCAATGTTAAGCCTAGTCGTTAAATCTGTATGAAACATGGCCCTACTGTCCTTTTGATGAAGAATTGAAGCACTTGTGTAGGAAAGGGAGATGAGATAGACCTGATGTTTGAAAAGCCCTCTTGCGGAGGGCGTAAATGATTCACAACAACCCCTCTGCACCAACTGACCAAAAGAAGGTCAATATTGAGCAACCCTCAAACAGTGGAATTGACCTACACCAATCAGCATTAAGAGGCTAGATCAACAAAAAAGAAATGTCGTACATTTATTCATCTATGACTAAGCCTTACGTTTTTATGATTATGACCAAAAGTATGGAACGCTCCACAGGATTAGTACCAGTCTCGCTGTCAAAAACGTGTGTACTCACTGTTTGACTTCAAATTCAGACCTTTGTAAAACATGTTTTGTTAATGTCTGTCAACATTCCTTCTCCTGGCCTAACTCTCAAGCCCTGGTGTTGTACGTTTTAAGCACTTAAAACAGGTCTCCATTTTGGTCAGTGGACAGTTGTTTGTTTTTATTTTGGTTCTGTTTTTATTTTCTATTGTTTTCTTGTTTTCTTCATGCATATTATCTACTCACTGACTGTATCTATATTACACCATCTGGTGTCAAACCACTCAATAAAAGTAACATAACTACAAAGAGGAAGTGTTTTTACATTTTAAGCAGGTGTGTATGGATTTTATGTTCTATTAAATATGCATTTGTAGATCTGGAGCGTCACTGGTTGAAAATGTGAACTCAGACTGCTGAACCCATCTTGGCAGCATTATAGAGGAATTCCATGCAAAAATAGAACTTTCAAATAACATCTGTACTGATTTCTGAAAACAAATCAGACCAACTTGGCAACTTTGTGTCTCAGATAAGCATACATCTAAATCTACTATGTAATAATAGTAGAATAAATTGGTGAGAGGTAAATTTAAAAAATAAGCAGAGGCCTGCAAACCAAACAAAATTGTAAAGAAAGTTCCTCTGTAACATGCCAGCTGGGAAGCAAATCTCCATATTGTAGTACTTGAATTTGTGGTTGCACTGTTTGAATGAGGACGTTGGCCATGATAAGTGTCAGTATTACTATCTGTCTCGCTTTAGATCCCATTTTGTTGTTTTTATTTGGTAATAAAGCTGTTTTTTTATTTGTTAAGGGATTCTACCGCCTTAAGACTCTAGTAACAACCTTGAAAACTAGATCCCAATATTTCCAGTCCTGCAAAACGCTTACCCACAATCCTTATCTCCCTACATGCGTTTTTTTTAGCACTTCGTTTGTCCGTTTGTGCTGCTACGGTTCTGCGGCTTAGTATTTTCACACTAATAGAAGCATCGCATGGTCAGCGATGACTGGCATAGAACACTCAAATCAAAACCAATGTGTTGAGTGCCTCTTTCAGACCGTACTGGCTTTACTCCAATCAGTCAAAATAAACAGATCATGTGCTGGTTTTGAGATACTCTTTTAGTTCAATTCCTGTGCAAAAGCTTTGTGCAGAAATCTGATCTAAATAGATTTATCTCTCTTTAAGGTAACCAGCGACAACAAACTGTATGCTGCTGAATTTTGACATGCAGCGACACCACTGATGTCAAAATGATAAGCATTAACGGTTGAAAAGTACAAAATTATTGTGTAGCTGATTGTAAATCTTTAAATCTGGGAACCGACAGGTCGGATAACTACTTACAACCCTTGTTCCTTGTTAAATGATGATGATGCTAACATTGTGAAAGTGTACACTTGTTTGATTATTTTTGACCAAAGTTAAATAAAATTTTAATTGTGTTTATCTGAAAACAGTAAACTGCCCAACACTTCTTTAAATAATAGCAAGCAGCTTACTAAAGCAAACAAGTGTAATGCTTACTGCATTTAAACTGTCTGCTATTTAAAAACAACACATGTGCAGGTGTATGCAATATGTCTACTAACTAACTTATCTATTTTGGACAAGACCAATTTTGGATTAATTTTATTCACAGAATGAATTACGTATTCTCAAATTAATTTGCATTGTGATGCAAAAATCCATAACTAGTATTTTAAATTTTAAACATTTTGTGCCCTTTGTTGACCCAGTGCTATTAATTTCTAAACACAATATAACTCCCTTAGTATAACACCATATAATGAAATAATCACCAATTCTGTGCTTTGTGCTGCAAAACAAATATTTGACCTGGTCTGGTGTTTGAGATATTACTCCTATAATCAGTAGTGAGCCATATGTGAACCATGTATGTAATTCTTGTATGACTGAGATTGTTTAAGGCATGACAGCTTCTACATGGCCCCATGTAGCTTACCTGCTAATAGCCTGTATTCTCCCAGAATCAAATCAAGTTTCTTTTTTTAACCTGGTCCACAGAAAAATAAATTAGTCTTAACCACAAAAATTAATTCACAGACATTTATTGGTTTGTAACCCACGATAAAACAAAGTAGAACAAAAAGCTGAGCTTTCATCACATTGTGTAATTGCGTGGTCATGAATATAAATAATTAAAATAAACATGAAAATGTATGGGTATTTCTTAAAATCACTTTTGGACTAACAGCCCCTATGAACGTTGTTTATGTTAGAAGTTTACATTTTACTGGCGCTTGTGACTTCGTTTTCTCAGATATAAACTTCTTTTTAATTTGGCATGCTTTCATCTGTACTCACGGCAAATGAATATACCATTATTAAACATTAAGCATTATACATTTATATTTATGTATGGTCTGTAATGTTTATTTTGGTGGTATGCATCTTATATTCTGGGTCCGTATATCGGCTTAAATTTTTAGTCCTAAATGCATCAGGCATATCAGAATCATGTTTTGTTTATATTCTACAATTAGTGTTATTTATAATGCTACTGTCATGGATGATTATATCAAGTTCATTGAATCGTTGGATGCAGCGTAGCATGCAGCGTGCTCTGCTGGCGTACTGCTATTTTTGCCAAATATGGTACAATAACAGAGTAGCAAAAAACTTGCATACTGTGCACGAAATGCATACTACAGAAATAGAATCACCATTCTTTAGACTTGTACATTTTTATGTTTTTTCTTAGTCTCCACCTTTCAAGATGATGCTACATGCTTGTATGTATTTAAGTATTTAAGCAATGATATGACTTTAGTTTAAATTCTTTGTTAAATAACTTGCAGAATCCAACACACCATTTACAATTGGCAATAATTTATTTCTGTTGAGTCCCTCTGTTGATACAAAACCAATGTGAAATTGACACATGACTTTTAAGGACTACCAAATGTGCACAAATATACACAATTTCCCTTATACTTTTTGCCTGATTCAGTAAGGCAATCTTTGGACTGGTTCTCTGACCATTTCAGATATACATAGCAGACGAAAACATTCCTGCCTGGAATTCAACACCAAGGCAAACTTGAACAACGTTGATAGATGCACATCTCAAGGTAAAATATTTTGTACCTTTTTTGTAGTTTCAGTCGAGATTCTGCTGTTGATAGTTATAACAGTATGATTCAGACTGCCATGTACCAAAGGCAGTTGTTGCTTACAACAGTTGTATATAATGTATAATACTCTACATTGCCCAGTTCTTAAGGCAAAGGTGTATTTTAGTGTTTGGAATTCCCAATTCACAGTCTAGGTTTCCGATACAACTGTGAAGCTCTCAAAATCCAGCATCATGTGATCCATTTTTCCTTCCCTTCTAACATTTCTGAACTTTCTCTTCCTTTCTTCTCTGATCTTTCTAATCCCCTATTCCCTGATATTTTATAATCTTGTCCTAAAATTCCTAGTCTCGTTACAGAACATTACAAAATTATGAAGATGCATAACGTCTGGTTTTACATGGCTTCTGCCTACAGGCCTAGCATTGCCGTTCCTGCAGTGATGGCCATGGAATGGAGCAATATGTGTTGAGTAAGGAAAGGAACTGTGGGAACAGCCATTGGAATACACAAGGGGGTAGCAGGACAGTGTGGGCCACAGCCAGGGAGAGGAAACAGGTCATGTGACCTTGTCCTATCTGCATCTAAACAAGCACTGGTTGAAGACAAAGCAGCTGAGATGGTTGTTATGCGGATATGGGATTTTTCTTGTTTTATTTCCTTCTGTTTCTTCAAAAAGTGCCTGAAGTGTTTATACGCCTTCCAATGTATACTCTAAAGAGGAAGAGAGGAGACTACTGTTAGAAGAGAGGTTATTTTAGATGTTTGATTGTTCAAGATAAATCTACAATAGCAAATACATTCACTGAGGTATAGTTCACCAAGCAAATAGACTCTGGGATATTTGGATATTTGCTTTGGAACATTTTGTGAAATTGACCTTTGTAAAAGATTTGTACTCAAATAGGCCAATATGTTTGCAGCTCATCCTTCAAAGAGATTTTCCATGTTTACTTTCTGTTCTTTACATTGTTTCTACTGTCTTTCCACATATACTGGAGCAGAACTGTGCTAACAGTAGAGAAGTGCCAAGTCATTCTGACCCCCAGTGAGCACACTAGCATACATTTCTGCATGCAGACTCTGTCCAACACTGATTTGTATGAAAAGGGACTATAAAATACTGTTACTTTAAAATAACATATCTGCTGTCATACAGATGATTACATTTTATATTTTGGCTTATGTCCTCAAAGTTATCCTATAGCTTTAATAAAAATTACCAATTAAATCAAAAATCACAATCATTTATACTTTAATTTTACTTTGGCTAAGATCTGTTGTGTTCCAATTAAAGTCCATTGGGTAAAGGTGAGTAAATAATAACAAAATGTACTTTTAATTAACTAAAAGATTGTCTGTTCAAACCCCAGAAGAGGTGGTCCATGGACTACCATTCTGCCCTTGTAATAGATGCATCAACTACAAACAGTCATTTTATTTGTACTGTATAGCACAAAATGAGATGATTTGACTTTGATTACAAATGTATGTAACGTCAAGCCATTGACGAGCCAATTCTAAGGACCGTGGTCCTCGTAGTTCAGAGGTCATACTCACCCAAGACCCACAGCAAGGATGTGTGAGAGGACAAGAGAGGGCAGGAACACTTTTAGGAACTCTGCAGAGAAGATCCCGCCCTTTTTCATCATACTTGTGTTCCTCATGCTGAGAGTGCTGGACCGCTTGGGGTGTCTCAGCAGAAACTCCCTACAAAGGTGTTAATTTACAATTAGATGTTATTCTCAATAATCTCTATTAATCTTACTGCTATGTCAAGATGCTTTGCTACATTACAGTCTTAAACTGTATCTGTTTTTTAAAAGTTTAGGTACTTGGGTGGCAAGTTTTCAGGTCGACTTGACCAATCCCAGATCCAGTCTGCATTTTTCTTCATGAGGGTCTCCACCTCTCTTCGTCTCTCCAAATAGTCTTCCTCCGACTTAACCCAGACCACAACAACAGAAAGATTGGAAAAGCTGAATTCTTGAATTATTTTAATTTTTTAGAAAGGTTAGATAGTGACGGTTACAGCAATCTGGTTTCATACTGCTTATAATTAAAACTCAAAGTGTTGTACTGGATGTATTATATTAGTGTATGTTGTTTAAACCAACAATCTCTACCTGTGAGCTGTTTTTTTCTCCAGAGCTGTGAACCTCTGAGCCCCTCCGCAACTGCAAAGGAGTCTGGGATCTTGGAGGACTGGTGAGAAAATTGAAATAAGATTTATAATAACTATCAACATCATATACTGTAATTAATACCCTATGACAGTGTCCTTTTGCCCTAAGTGCATTTCACATTGTTAACATACAAGAAAATAAGACTGCAAAAACTGATTATACTTACCTGTCACATGGCAAGCTACCCCTGGAGCTGCTTCTGCCCGACTCATGCTGAGCATCTAGGAGCATCTTCTCAAGGTCTCCGCTTGGGGCAGTGCTGATACTCTGCTCCTCTGCACCTCCTTTTGGAGTGCTGCCACCTCCATTCAAATTCAGCTCCACCCAGGAGCCTATGAATAAAAGGCAAAATAATAACTAGGAATATACTTTTTAATACAAGTTTAACTACTTGTTACAAGTTTAAACTTGTAACTAATAATGACTAATTATTGTAATTTATCAGCTTGTTGTTGGACATGTCTTTTCAACATTCTTTATAACAAGAAAAATATGATGACAAAATATTTTACAGCTTGATTAAAAAATATATTTAATGTCAAAAAAAATTTAAATATGCAAATTTTTAAGGACTAAAAATTGCTTTAAAGTTCCCTGGTATTTATTTACAGGTCTACATAATAACCATACATTTTTGCTACTACATTTTAATGTAGTAATTAAAACAATGCTGACAAAACGTAGCTGATACATAAACAAATCATTATGAATCTTAATTCGCATGTATACTGCTTTATTTTTATGCAGTATTACATGCACCACATGTAATAACTTGATTCTATATTATCAACATCACTGTCGTCGAGAAACAGTGGCATGACTCAGCGACCAGAATTTCCAGATGTAATGAGGACATGCCAGCACTCGAAACTCGATCCAGCAGCCAGAGGAAAAACTAAGAGCTCTATAAATAACTCAAGTCCGCCCTCTGCTTATTGAACGTCTGGTTATTTGCCCCCCAGTACATTATCCAATGAAATTAGGCCCTTTGTAATCCCCGCCCTGTTTTACAGGCGAGTGTGGAGGTGCGTTTGTTTTCCTCGCTTTGAAGGCAATTAAAAAATACATGAATTCGAATGCGTTGCGCAATCATTACAATACATGATTGCCCGCAATTGTTACACTGTTTAAGATGTTCGATGAAACTTTGTATCCATCAAATGTTACATTTGACTATCTTGTTTTCGCTCCCCACTTTTCCCTCTTTATTGCCAGTCACATTATAATCACTAAACAAGGGCAAAATTACTTACATATCAAACCACACCGTGTTTTAGATACTGTAACACAGTATACAGTAAAACTGTTATGAGATCAGCATACTATTAACTTAAAAACTTTATCACGCAGGGAT
Organism: Botia almorhae; assembly: GCA_036877575.1. Taxonomy (NCBI): domain Eukaryota; kingdom Metazoa; phylum Chordata; class Actinopteri; order Cypriniformes; family Botiidae; genus Botia; species Botia almorhae. The sequence goes on from JAZGTJ010004949.1 coordinate 11,515, forward strand.
CTTGTTCCTCTCGTTCTTATCGCCAGATTACTCTGGAGCACATGCGTCATGACTCATGGTGTTATTGCTGTTCGCACCTGCTACTACTTGGCACATACCCCGTCTGTGAAATATCAATAAGAACTGAACAATAATTTAATATGAAATTAGATTGTGATGCATGCCATGAAAGATGATGATTCCTACCTAAATATGAGTCTTACCTCGTCTAGACTTAATACAAACTGAACATAGACGAATTCAATTACACTGTAGTAAAATTATAAATTAGGGATTGGGAGAAAATGCTTGCAGTAAAGCGCAATGAGTTATTTTGATTCTAGCTACATACCCTGAAGGTTTTCCTCGGGTACACTTTGTTTCTCGGTCGACATTTCAGTCAGCGTCCTTTACCGATCAAATAAACAGCAGGCAATGATTCACGTCCGTTTCAATCCTCAAAATAAGTCGTTATTATATAACAGAGCGCTACACGACCGGTGCTATCCAGAGGCATGAGTTGTTTCATGCCCGAATCAAAACGTTTCTTGACGATGACCACTTTAGTCTATGTATTTTGCACGACCAGTATAAACAAAATGTGGCCTCATTACAAAGAATGGATTGGGATCTTTATTCTGTGGATCCACACAGCTGGTCGTGACGCACCATGCGGCTGTCCTATAGTTGGATATATAAGGCAGAGAGACGAATGACAACAGTACGGGCACAGAGGATGCCAGATTGTGCAGATCCTCGTTTGGTTGTTGCCAGAAATTCCCTTTTTTGAAAATGTACTCGAAAATGTGTTTTTATTTAGGATAAATCCTGTTCAGATAAACAGCAAATCTTGACATAAAGGTTTGGAAGGGTTTGGCGAGTTAGAATCGTCCATTTGGTGTCCATTGATGGCTGTTAAAAACGAATTCTTTCATACTCACATTGCGCTTGGGACTGTGCACGTTCTTCTGGTGGCATCATCCAATCAACATGTCAGGATGTCATTTTTCTGTGGCTGCAGAATTTTATTCATGTGGCACATACTGCTTATTGGCAACCCAAAAACTCAAAAGACATATTGACCAGGCCATTGAGATTATTTGGAATACTATCAGATAGCTTTCTCCAGGTATGATAGATCTCATGTATTTGGTATAATCATAAGGGTCTAAGCTCTTGTGTAAACCTTCAAAAGCTGGTCTTAAATAATTGTGTAAAAATATGGAACTTTCAAAGGTATTGCTGTTTGTTTAAAGAGATTCTTCACTCAAGCGTGATAATTAACCTATAGAAACCATCAAGGCATCCTACGTGTATGACTTTTTCTTTCAGCTGAATAGAATCAGAGTTATTAAATACTATCCTGGCTCTTCCCAGCTTTAAAATGCCAATAAATAGTGCCCAAGATTTTACATCTCCAAAAAGCACATAGATCCATCATTAAAGTAATCCACAGGACTCCAGTATATTAATAAATGTCTTCTGAATTTAAATGATGCCTTTGTGAAAGAAAACAATTGATATTTTGGGTGTATTTAGTGATCTGTATGACATGTTTTAATATAAACATATATGCCGGCTCAATGTCAATTACTTAGAATCTCTTTGGTCATTGCCGTCACAACACATGCAAGAACTTTTTGGAGCTTCAAAATCTCGGGTACTAGGAAGAGTCTGGATATTATTTGATATAACTGATATTGATATAACAAATTCTGCTTGGCTGAAACAAGAAAGTTATATTTACGCAGGATGCATTGAGGGTGAGCAATTTATTGGCTTGTTTTGATTTTTGTGTGGAGTATCTCTTTAAGTGATCTGCCAGAGTGGATGGGCAGATGGGAGGATTGCTTGGGAATAGCAAAATTTTGCGATTCTGACTGATGCATTTTGTGGTACAGAAATTAAACACCGCCCCTTTAACATCAGTCATTTTATGTATTGGGTTATAAAGGTATCTACTCTCTATTGCCATCTATATGGCTGGATGATAAATTACTGCCTTACACTACGACTATAATGCAACAATATTATTTAAGCCATGCTCTGTGATGCAGTTGGTAGCAGCACCCTTGCCTATGCCTCCAAACATGTGAGAGGTATACAATGTGCACAACAGCACATGCAAACAGTTACATAGGATGTGAATGTATTTGTTTTTTATTTATAAATGCTTGAGGAAACATATAAGATCTATGCAGTGTGTAGGGTAACACATATAGGTTGATATAAAGTGCGAATTATTCAGTTGGTATTTCACTCTTCTGTTGCACCTCATGCATGAGGTGAATGGTGACGTGATGTTATGAGAAAGAAATGCAGTTGCAACGCATTGACCAGCGGGCGGCTACCATAGCTGCAAGCGTTCTCTTTTTTCCTTTATCTCTGTACCCCTCTCTCTTTTTTTCATACAAACACAGGCTCTCACAAACCCGGGAGAGAAGCCAGGCATACCCAACCCGCAACCCGCAGAACTGCCAGATCCTTGAGTGTGTGTGTGCACGTCTGCGCATATGTGTGTGCTCTGTGTATATGTGGTGCTGTGACTGTCTCCACTGCTCTGTCACCTCCCCTCCTCTCCTCCTCCTCTTTCCCACCGGCATCATCCCTCGCTCTCTATCAGGGATGGTGAGAGAATGTTTATGGTAAGTGCCGAAAATCATCTCTCTCTCTTCCTTCAAAATCTCTCCTCTTAAATGCCACAGCTTCTCCCTTTTTCCTATCTGCAATTGTTGTTTCCTGCTGATGCTATTCCTGGTTATACATCACTGCCGGCTTCTGTTTTACTGAAGATCCAGTCATCTGTGCAGGTTGCACGCAGCACTGTTCTGCTGTGGATTCAAACATCTTCTGCATGGAATTCAGGGCATTACAACATGCATCCCTTGTCGTTTCAGAGCATGTGTTACGACTCACACGGAATGATGGAGGACAAACAGCTTCCCGGCTAAACCCTGAAGACTAAAACATCACAACTCAAATCATGCACTTAAGGTTAGTCTCAATCTTTATGCACTGAATTTGAATCAAATCCAAGCCTGCTACCTTTACTTTTGACTCAAATTGGATGCCATTCGATGCCTGAAACGTTGTAGACTTGTGTGATTACCAGTTAACAATCCTGATCTCGGCCTGCTGGGATGTTTATCAGAACTGTCAATATGAGCTGCAGAATGACCGGTGCAAAGGGGATATGTTGATCAAATGTTGCTTGTAGCGGTTGCTGCCTCGCTTTTGCAGGATGGAACTGGGACTTTTGTTAAAATGTTCCCTGAGGGCCATCTGCGATGCAAAGAGACTACAAAACACAGGTTTCATAGGTTGTATTCCCCCTGCAAGCAACCAATGACAAAATGCGCTTTTCTTTTGAACATAAGATAGCACTCGCACCCAAGGTGATGAATTTATTGACTTGAGACAGGGAGATTAAGCATAGCTTTTTTGAAGTTTTTACATAGGCTTCAAAAATATACAAATCCACTTTGGTGCAGCTAACTGTCTTATTGATTTATATTCAAAATTCTGGCAACCAATGCCTTAGTTGAGTTGCTAATAGACGCATAATGGATATAAGACACAAGATTTATACATTTATGCACTTGGCAGACGCTTTTATCCAAAGTGACTTACAGTGCATTCAAGGTAAACATGTTTTTATCAGTTTGTGTATTTCCTGGGAATCGAACCCACAACCTTTGGGTTACTAACACAGTGCTACAGAGCTACAGAAACGCTTAAATGAAAAGGAATTGTCACATTTTAAAAGTTTGTTACCAAATGCAAACAGATTGCAAGGGATGCTATTATTACATTGGCATCATCATAATCATTTGCATGGCATCTAATTGGAGACGAAGAAAATGATAATTTTATGTATAATTATGGGATGTTATTTAAATGATAATTAAAATGGATTAATGACCTCTGAATTTAAATCTATTGCCATAGTTCCACTATCACTTAAGATTTTATAGAAATTTATATTTTTCTCAAACACTTAACACATATTGCATTAAATGTACTAAGTCACTATAATTCAGTCAGATAAGAGGGTTCTTGTCATCTTACATTCAAAACCTTAAAGGAATAGTTCACCCAAAAATGAGAATTCTGGTATTATTTACTCACAATCATGTCATTTTAAAGCTTAAAATCCAAATATAAAAACATAAAGTTTGACACCATATGTTAAAGTTTTAAATAACAAGTTTAATACTTTCCCAGTAGGATCAGCCTAAGATTACTGATAACTAGATGTGGAAGTGTTGTGCCATGGAAATACTAAATCCCTGGAAACCAAAGTAAAGGCTTTTATGCCTGAAAGCATCTCTTTGTAAAGTGCCTGTAGAAGAAATTTATAGCACTCTTTCCTTGTATTCCCACTGGTTTGAACTTTTACACTTTATTAGAACTTTGTTGGAACTGTTAAAATCCATAGCAATTCCCTCACATAGACAATGATGATTTCACACAGATTTGTAGTTAAGGTTATTTGTAGATTTGTAGTTAAGCCTATGCATACTAAAACAAATGTCAGAGCTGGTATTTGTGTTCTTGTAGCTCAACTGGTAGAGCGTTGCATTAGCAGTGCCTCAATCAGTTTGATTCCCAGGAAATACACATACTGATAAAACTGTGTAGCTTGAGTATATTGTAAGTCACTTTGGATAAAAGTGACTTACAATACATAAATGTGTTGAATTGTTGTCTGTGTGTAATTTATACCTCAGCTAATCTGTATCTAGAAAACAAACCAGTGCTGTTTATTCAGGTTTATACTACTGTAAGATCTTAGTGAGGAATCTGTCTGAGGCACAAATAGACACTAAATGAGAAGCTCTTCTTAACTGTCAGTACCGCTCTTGCACATATGAAAAGGGCTGTTATCTTACCCAATGATCCACATAATGTATGCAGGGCAACTGAGCAAAGCCAAAGGGTGTCTTTTATCACCTCTTAAGTCAGATAATGGAAAAGAGTCAAGTAAGTGTTGCCTGCTTCAGAACAAACGTGCTGTCCAAATCTATCACATGTGGACATGTACATCATTTAATGGAGGTTATTACAGTACCCTCTGAGACCAATATCTCAACAGCAGGGTGGCCAGTGAACGATATACAGAATAATGGGTCTATGTCTAGAAATGAGCAGAACTGCGGTCTATAAGTCTACTAGACATTAACATGCAGTGTACTTTTAAGGGCACCTCTAAATTACATGTTCAATAAAAATGTGATATTTTGAATGTTCTCAGAGCCAATCTGGCACCTTTTATTAATTAATTTATTAGGTCCTCACAGCAATTGCTCTTTTGTAATTGTGACAGTTGCATAATTAAGCACTTCTTCCACAATTAGCTGTTTTAGAGAGGCATTGTGTTTTTTTTTCTACAGTAGGTTGTCTATGCGACACAATGACAGCACAACACGCTGGATAGAAATCTTGTGCAAGCTGAGCTGAGATAATGTACGATTTTTTAATCTTTCCGAGTTGACAGTCTGTAGTCTGCTGAAGCAACGGGTTGGTCAACCTTACAGCTGGGGGACATTTTGTAGCTTAGATTAGATGCGGATTTATGATTTGTCATAGTATTAAATAGTTTCAGCACTGGTGAGTGGAGATAAACGTGTCTAGGCAGCCAGTTTATTTTTTTATGGAATCCAGAATGCTATATATATTTGATTCAACCCTAAAAATGTGATATTACAGTTTCTGATATTTCTTTACTCATGATTTAACGTTTAAGTATGATATTAGATACATAACATGCCATGTATGTCTTTGAAAGGTGTGGATTTCAGAGTGCCCAAAGGAAAATTATTTTATTGGTCATAGGTTGTGCCTCCAAATCTATGGAGACATTTTAGGTGTCAGATTTGCCTTAAATGTTTCTCATAGGAGAATAAAGGTTGGTATTAACAACACAGTTCTTGACAAACAGAAAGAGTATACAGCTAAAAGAAACTGGTTGCATAGTCCGGATAATTTGGTTCCGTAAGAATTTGATGAAGTCAGCAAAGGTGAAATCATGGATAACGGGTGTGCAAGACCCATTAAAATATAAATTATTTCAAAACAAAGATCCACCCACATTTTCCTTCTTGCTGATTTCTTTCCATTTTTCCATGTAACACAGATGAAAAGTAAAAATTCAATGAGTCATGTTCTTATTAAGTTCTGGAAATATCTGAGCACTGCTTGAGACATTGTTGAAATTTTTATGATACTAAGCAGGAGAGTTCAGCAGCATTCCATTGAGTCTTATTAATGTTTAGGCAGAATAAGTGAGATGGTAATGAGGTCTGAGCCTTTTGAAAGAAACTAAACGCATCTGATGTTGATACATCAGAGATTAAAAAATGCTAGCTAGGTGTCTAATTAAGCAATGATGATACTTAATTGCAGAAATTAGTTAATGAGTCAACAGGGATTAACATGTCAACTTGATGTCACAATGGCTATAACCGTGTTTACTGGTGCTTGGCAGCATTGACTTTCCTGGTTATGATGCATCTCATGTTTTCTTTTATTTTTGTACTGACAGGTCAGTATCTAAAGGGGAAGGACTCAGTTGCTAAAAGCATAAAATTAGAGTTAAATCTGGCAAACAGAACAGAATATATAGCAACCAGTTTAAGAAACCCTAAAATTATCACCCCACCTTTCTGCTACTCACTCACTGGGTAACTGCTTATCTACTGTTTATTTTGTACTTATGTATTTTTTGTATGATAATGTACCAGGGTTTCCTGTCTAAACTCTTCAGTTAAATAGGTCATTTTTGGAGCTGTGACTTATGACTTGTCACTTATAAAATATGACATATTTCTCTTGAATCCCAATTCTGAAAAATTTGATTAATTACTGTTTACTTTTAGAGCTATACAGCTTAATGAAATTAAAGAAAATGTTTTGAGGCCACAAAACCTATATAATTTATCAATTTGACAATTACAGCGTTGCTTGAAGTAAATGATCCGCCAACAAAATATTCCTGGTTGCTCAGTCTGTTGTCTTTCTCCCAAAGCATCTCTGCACCTGTTCTGCCTTGATTTCATCTGTTTTATTCAGTTGAAAACAGTCACTCGTATATTTAATTTATGAGTTTCTGTTCTGTGATGTGACTTAATAAATATACCACTAAGAACAACTTAGAACGTTCATTAAGAAATTTATTAGCATCATTATTGATTTTAGGTTGATTTTAGACAATGTAGGAGATGCAAATTAAGTGACGGAGAGAGAATTTTAATTACAATGTCTTTTCATTACTAATTCAAAGATGTAGGAGGCTCATTGTACTCTGAGACACTCCTGGAGGATAAACTTTAGATGTGGATTATTTTTTAATGTACAGTATGGCATACGTGTTCAGTTTTCATGTAGCACATCATAGGTTTGAAGAGTTGTGATGCTATTAAAAAGGGCCAAAAGACCTTTATGTCTTGTAACACAGGAAATAAATTTGCAGTAATCTAACCATTTCATAAGGTGATTATTAGATTTTTTTGCATGATTTGCTTGTAGTGAAACAGTTCAAATGTAAGCTGTTGCTGTCTTGTATGTCGATGACATCAGTAAAGTGTTGCGTTTCCCTGTGAACTGCAGGTGGGTGGAAACATGTAGCTGAAGAAAGAACAAATAAGAATCTTGACCACTCACAAACTCAGGTCATCCCTGAAAGGGCAAGACCTGTGGAGCACTGCCAAACATGTCCAAGAAAGCACCCAGTGGGCGTGGCAAAGGGGAGCGGCCTGATGCCATGGCAGCCTTGCAAGCCGCCAATGAGGAGCTGAGGGCCAAACTCACAGAAATCCAGATTGAACTGCAGCAGGAGAAGAGCAAGGTTTGTGCCTAGAGCTACTTACTGTTTGTGGCTATACCTGCTGGTTCAACATGCTAAAGTGTCTTGACACCTATTCAGGTCTATAACGTTGTTGCAGTTTTACTTGCTTTCCTGTAGCTCAGTGGTTAGAGCATGGCGTTAACAACGCCAAGGTCATGGGTTCGATCCCAGGGATTGCACATATTCAATGTATAGTGATCAATGTGTAGTATAATGCAATGTAAGTCGCTTTGGATAAAAGCGTCTGCTAAATGTAAATGTATTTGGTTTGATTACAGTCATTCTGGAAAAAAGTGTCGGCCATTGAAGGCGTATAACCAGCCAGTCATTCGGTGTATGATAGTCTTAAACCCTATTTGGACAGGATTAGTTTTACATGGAAAGGTGGGGTAAAGTAATTATTACCAAAGCTAAAGTGATTTTAGTACCAATTTACTAAAATGTGCCATTTCAGTAATCATTACAGACAATGTCAGCAAAGATTATGGAGACTTTCTTTAACCTTCTGTAAAAGGGTTAGGAAAAATGTCAATTTTAAAATAGAATAGGTCACTTTTAAAAATGAAAAATTGTGAAATGAAATATCTCAGTGGTTTTGTGTTCATACAGTGGTAGTCAATGGGTGTTACTGTTGTTTTGTTGGCAACGTACTTATGTGAAAATATTCTTATGTGTCTCTCAAAAGCAAAATACAGTAAAATAAAATTCAAACAGATTTGTAATGACACAAGGGTGAATAAATAATGGAAGAATTTCCATTTTTAACCACTGTCCCCCAGAACCACTGTTCTGAAAACAAGAGAGCTCTGTTGTTTACTCCAGTAAGCAATAGCATAACATTGGGCACAATGTACAGCTAGAGACATGCAGTGTAAACCGCCAGTCCTATCCATTTCTGTCATGCATGAAGAGTATTGTTCATTCAGGCCCAACAACTGGAGGGACAGCTCCCATGTCCCTTACTGTCAGTCTAAGGAAGCCCCATCACAATAGCTGCATTGATGCTAGCTGCTAGCATCAGTGTGAACGCATCTGTGAGGTGTTTTCCACAGTCCTTAGACAGCAGTGTGCTGTCACCACACTAGAGAAGCAAGTGGAGATCTTTATTTTTACAGGCATGTGCTCGATGACAGCTTGAAACTATCCTCTACAACCACAGCTAATCTCTGAATCAGATGCTAAGTGATTGTTTTGTGTCTTGTGTATATAGGGGCATTTGAATTGAATTGCTGTCTGGCTAAAGTTGTAGTAGTGGCTTACAGCATCTTAAATTCATTTTACACACAGTTCTTTACAATCATTGCTGTGTGTCTATCTCTTCAGGGTCTTCCTGGTGTTCTAGTCTAAAATGATTCTCAGAGACATCAGTCATTCACAGGCAGGGCGAGGCTCAAGGTGTGCCAAAATATGTGCCTTCAAACCTTTCCTGTAGATCTTAGCATTAAGAACACATGCTCTCTTTGTTTTACACGAATTATAATGAATCAATTTCATTTCTCTCTCTTTCTTTCTCTCTCTCTTTCTCTCCATCTCTTTCTCCATTTCTCTATGTTATTGAATTACACATGTCTACAGTCAGAAAAGCAATTTAGTAGAAATAAAGGAATACCAACACACTTGGCTTTTGGGCACAGGATATTATTGGCCTCCTATAGTGTTTTCCCAATTCTGAAGTACAAGGATGAGAATATTAAAATAAAACTCTCCCATTAGTGCAGGATGTGCGCATTATGAATAAATGGACTATATTGGATTGAATCCTGATTGCTTTAAAATACTCAGGTAATAACATCAGCAGATGTATCTTCAATGATATGTACATTAGCAGGATGGGAAAGTCTGCAAGCACCAAAGCCTTCATTTTTCTTAATTTGCCTGAGTAGATTACTGGTGGTGATGAGTTTTTGCTGTGTTCTTTCCTGCAGAACCTTCCTGTCATTTATTCTGACCCTGTAAGGTGTTTATTGATCCTAGTAAGCCACTGCAGTGTGTACACAGACACACAATGAGCGGACACTAAAACACACACATGCACAGAGCAGGACGTCCTCGTGGGGGTTTGCATAATATCAAACTGGTTCTAATCACAATTTGTGACTCAATCTGCATTGTGACCTTTATGTATCACACAAACACATTAATGCATAATTATAACATTAATATTTACTGTCATCCAGTATCCAGTCAACAGGCCTCATTTATAAAACATGAACAGAATGTCTGTGTGTGTTTTTGTAAAACAATTCTTGTTAATTATAATACAGCTTTCCTATAGCTCAGTGGTTAGGTCATGGGTTCGATCCCAGGGATTGCACATACTCAATGTATAGTGATCAATGTGTAGTATAATGCAATGTAAGTCGCTTTAGATAAAAGTGTCTGCCAAAATGCCTAAATGTAAAAATGCCTAAATGTAATAACTATTATTTGACAGAATACAACATGCATCATATTATTAAATGTTATGAAATGGTTTGAATATATATTGTTTTGCAGGTGCCAGAAAAATTACCTTTTATCTGTAATATCACTTATTTTGTTTTTCTAGTTTAATCATAGTACATAGTACATTAGTACATGGTTTAAGGTGTGAACAAGCAAATCAAAATAGGTAAATAAGATCTTTGTTTGTCCCTTTATGTCATGTCATCTGGGAAATTAGTAGTACAAATGTTTAAAAAATATTATCATCCTTCTAAAATAATAAATAATAATAAAATAACGTATTACACTTGTATTTAAACAGCATAGGTTGTATTTCCAAGGTCAGAAGAAGATGCTGTTTAAATGCACACATGGTAAATCCGGTAAACCAAAATTGATTGGGAGTTATTTAAAAAGTTATTTTGGGAGTTATTTAAATTACTGTAATGTTCTAAAATGTATACAACTTTTATCTTGTTTGAAAGGATATTTATTAAAACAAAATTAGCTGTTAAAATGTTATACTGTGACCTTCCTATGGCAATCTGTCTGTTTTTAGTTTGTTTAAAAGATGGCGTAAATCAATATTTTTATGCTAGCCGGTGTCATAACACTACAGCAGAGACATTAGCGTGTTGTGTTGGACTCTCTGTAACCTCTATTAAATCATACTAAGTGTTCATACTCCCAGTAAAGAATTTCACACTATTTTTGTCAATCATTAGGACATGAAATGGACAGTTTTATCACCCTTGCAGTTGTTAAGAACGGTCTTTTCCCCTTGAGAAACCCCTTAAGATCATCAAGACAGATATAATGAGCTTAGCTGATCCATTAGCCTCTGACCAGCTGTCAGTCAGCGCTAGCCTGACACTGAACCTGCTCTAACAGAATGCCAGTAGTTTTTTTACATGTAATGTGTCCCAGTGCTAATAAACCCATAAAACTCTGTGAAAACAATACACATGATGGCTCAACATAATCACTTAATCAAAGTAAGCTCAATCTATAAAACTTAAATTAGTTCATGAATTGCCATTAAGGGAAAGAGCACCAGCTTGTTTCAGTGTGTTGCTATATACCATTGCTGTTAGTAGTACAGTGGGTTCAGAGGTCTGAGACCACACTGCAAATCTGGGATTAAAACAGGAATGTTAACCTGGGAAAAATTTTAAAGGGGTCATGACATGAGGAATCAAATTTCCCCTGATCTTTTGACATATAGGAAGTCTTGGTATTGTTAATACATCTTGCAAATTTCATATTACTTCTGAATTCTGATGTGTCCCTAAGGGTCATGTCCTGACACACTAAAGCTTTATTTTTAGGGCACACTGAATGTGTTCCGCACCTCACTAAATTATAAAAAACTGGCCACCGCTGTTGTGCGGTGTTACTTTGCATAAACACCCCGTTAATGCATTGAGTATTAAACATTGTTTAATAAATGAATAAGTCACTGTAGGTCACAGTAATTTCACCATGAATAATAGGTTATGAATGAAAACAGAATGCTTAATACCTCTTTAACTGTGGTAAATTCATTGTGATGCACAGCCTCAGGTGGCTTACTGCTTTTTTAGAACAGTGGAAACAGTAGTATGTAAAAACACCAGTGTGTAAGAAAAGTGTAAAAAAGTGTAAGAAAAAAAGCACTAAATAAAATGTATTATTGTTGCTGTTGTTGTTATCTCAATAAACAATTTCTACACCCGCTAATAATAGTTCATAAGGGTTGCCAAACAACGTATCAACTTGGCACATGTATATAGAATTTACTATAAAAGGTGTGTGTTTATTGCCATTTTTGATTAATCAATTTTACAATTTGAACTTTTCACATTCTTTAAATTAAACCCTGTTAGAAGCTTTGAATCAAGTTGAGGTGTTTAAAGCTGAGAGTTGACTGTGATTGTATCTCCCATCAGGTCAGTAAGCTGGAAAGAGAAAAGTCACAGGAGGTTCGCCATGAGCAGCACAAGTCCACAGTGGTGGTGACGGAGTTAAAGGCCAAACTGCACGAGGAGAAGCTTCGAGAGCTGCACAGCGTCCGGGAAACGCTCCTGCGCCAACATGAGTCCGAACTGGTGCGGGTCATTAAGATCAAAGATGGAGAGATCCAAAGACTCCAGGCACTCGTCTATGCCCTCAGAGATGGATCGGCTGATAAGGTAATGAACAGTCCAATTTACTTCTCCAATGGTTTATTTTAGATTTTTATTGTTTATTTACTTTCATTAGCTTCAACCATCAGCCTTATAAAGACCTTAAAAATGTGTGAAGATATCTCGGAATGTCACATTTTTTTTCTCAAAGTTTAACAAAGGTTATACAGGCTTGGGCCTGTATAAAACAACATAACAGTAAGTAAAAAATGACTGAAATTTCATTTTTGAGAACTTTTTCTTTAAAAGGAATTGTTCACGCGAAAAATGAAAATTAGCCCATAAATTACTCACCCTCGAGGCATCCTAGGTGTGTATGACTTTCTTCTTTCCGTTGATCACAGTTGGCGTTGTATTAAATAATATCCTGTCTCTTCCCGTTTTTATAATATGAGTGAATAGTGTCCGAGGTTTTGAAGTTCAGTTGTTCATCACAGTAACTATCACATTATGAATGTAGATTCCGACCGCGTGGTTCCTCTGGCTGCAGGTGAAGTCTGCGTTGATGGCAGATGCACGAGAGGAGGCCAGGCGCAGTTTTGAAGGGGAGCGCATGCGACTGCAGCAGGAGATCGCGGAGCTAAAAGGGGTGAAAAGGCAGATGGAGGAAGCATTAACCGTTGCTGTACAAGCGGACAAGATCAAAGCCGCCGAGATCCGCAGCGTCTACCATCTCCACCAGGAGGAGATCAACCGAATTAAGAAAGAATGTGAGAGAGAGATTCGCAGACTGGTGCGTAGTGCTGTTTTAATGAAATCTGTTCAATCCATTAACCTATCAGTAAAGACTTAATCACTCTGAATACATACTGTTAATTTGTGCAAATATGTAGCCTTATATATGTATATGTATTAAGTGAGTGTCTATCTGTCTGTTTGTCCACTGATCCATCCATCCACCCATCCATCTATCTTCTGGTTTGGTGTTAATGTGCCCTTGGCTCATTAATGGATGAATAGACGGACGGACAGATGGATGGATGGAAGAAAAGAAGAATTGAAGGATGGATGGATAGATTGAGTCTCATTAAGGTATTGATAGTTCTTTTTGTATTGTTAGGTCTTTTTGTATCTTGATAACAAATAACACATCATCCTACATTTACAGCAAGCCTGTATAAGCAAGCCTATAACATACACACACACACACACATTGCACATTTACTGTAGACTCAGTGGGGGTGTCAGCCACTAATTAAGGCTGTGAGCTGAACACAAAGCATGCAGGTTAAGCACAGCACTTACCCCCAGGTTACTCCATGGGGGCTGCCTGTGCAATTATGTGCTGAATGAAAGTCTTTTGTTAAGTGGTGGGGCTTCACATCCTTCACATAGGAAAGAGCATGTTCTACATGTCACTGGAATCGATTCCATTATTGTAACGGAAATGCAGACCCACACACACAAGATGCCGTGGTAGACGTCCTCGACCTCTGGGAGCAGGAGCCTCTGGATGTGAAGTGTGGAATTCCGTCAACAGATTGGGGTCTGGAATATCATTCCTGGTTACCCAAGACCTTTCCTCTGGTCCATATCCTTCCCAGGCCACCAGATATTCCAGTCTACAACCACAGCGCCGGGATCTCAGGATCTCCTTCACAGAGTAGACAGTTCCATCCTCAATTACCAATGGAGGAGGAGGCTCAACTCTTGGCCCAGGCTCTGTGGAAACAGTGAGACAATGATGGGTGAAATGGTTTAAGCAGTGATACGTGAAATGTGGGGTGGATGCGGTATTGTGGTGGCAGTTTCAAATTTGTATGTGACCGGGTTGATTTTTTTGATGATGGGGAAAGGGCCAATGAACCTGGGACTCAGCTTTCTGCAGCATGTTCTTAAACAGATGTCTTTTGTGGATAGCCATACCTTCTGGTCTGAAATTTGGTGTTGGTGCTCTCCGTGAGTCTGCTCGTAGTTGACGATGTCTTACCACTTTTTGGAGGTGTTGATAAGCTGAGTCCCAAACTCTCTCACTCTCCTGGAACCAATGATTAATATATGGTACATCCGATGGTTCCCCTGTCCAGGGGAACAATGGGGGTTGGTAGTCGAGTACACACTGGGAAGGGGTAAGATTCGTGGTAGTTTGTCTGAGGAAGTTCTGTGCATACTCGGCCCAGGCGAGGAATCGGTTTCAGGAGTTCTGGTGACCGTGACAGAAGGTATGTAAGTAGCTGTATCTCCTGGTCGTTGCTTTGAGGGTGATATCCAGAAGATAGGCTTACGGTCACACCTAGGAGAGAGAAAAAAGATCTCCACACTCGTGAGATGAATTGTGGTCCTCTGTCAGAGACAATATCCTCTGGAATGCCAAAGTTTCTGAATACCTGGTTGAATAATGCCTCTGCAGTTTCCATGGCAGTTGGGAGTCCTTTCATGGGTATCAACCAGCATGCTTTGGAAAACCGATCTACAGCCACCAAAATGCATGTATTCCCATCAGAAGGGATCTGGTAGATCCGTAATGAAGTCTACTCCTAGGTGTGACCAGGGACGCCAAGGAGTGGGTAAAGGTAAGATTTTGCAAGAAGTTCTCTGTTCCCAATGTCGTAA